>VZTE01005801.1:131444-158778 GCA_013397775.1 Eulacestoma nigropectus | reverse complement strand
CCCTTTCCCCTTTTCCCCCTTTCCCCTTTCCTTCCCCCTTTTCCCCTTTTCTTTTTCCTTTCCCTTTCAATTTCCCCCTTTCACATATGCCCACTTTTCCCCTTTTTCCTCCTCAGTTTTTCCTCTTCACTTAGTTTATTTTTCTTTCTTCTACTTCCCCTTCCTCCTTCCCCCCTTTTCCTTCTCTTGATATTATAGCTGTGCCTACTTACTGGTTGCTACAAGAAGTGTATCAGACAGCAAAGCAGCTACAGTTTTGTTGGGACAGAGTTAATTTACTCCATTTTTCTGCTGATCTCATGGTGTTGTGTTTTGTTTTTGAGACCAAAACTGTGTTGATAACACATGCATGTTTTCAGCTGTTGCTGAACAGTGCTTTCACAACATGTTTCACACTCTGTTTGGCTAGCAAGTAAGCTGGGAGTGGGCAGGAGGCTGGGAGGGGATGCAGCTGGGACAACTAATCAGAATTCACAAAAAAGAATATTCTCTATTATATGAGATTACTTTCAGAAGTAAAACTGATAATACTGTGAGGGGAACTGGGGTCCAAGTTATGTACTCTGGGAGTAGCTGAGCTTTGGTCATCACTCATTTACTAAGAAGTGATTCCCTTAGTGTCACTTCTCCTTCACCTTTTCTTTCTTTTTTTTTTTCCCCTCCACATATTAAATTGTCCTTTTCCTTACCCATAAGTTTTTTCACTTTTGTCCTTCTGACTGTCTCCCCCATCCAGATGTAGGGAAGTAAGTGTGCTACTAAATGGGGGCTTACTAGCTGTGGCCAAACCAACACAGAGACTTGTATCCCTTCAACATAAGAAAGCCAGCATAAAGAAACAAAACATTATTATGGTACCAACCACAATATCTTGGAATATATGCTTGTGGGTTAAAGTCTTGTGCTATCTCTGTCCTCTGATGTAATGCGCTCGACCATCTGCTTAGATAATGCTCCTATTGCTGGCTTCTACAAATCTTTCAATCTCCCATGTGAGTTTTGTGTGTTTATGATATTACGTAAGTTCTGAAGGTAGTGGTTTGAGTTGTTCCAAGAGGGAAGACTGAACAGTGGCTGTATTCCATCAACATAACTCTTGATTTAGGAGTTTAAATTTTTCGCATTAACCTGCAACATCACACTTTTGGTAGGCCAACAGAAAAGCACTGCTTCAAAGCAAACCCCTTTTTCAGAACAAACCTTCAGAATACAAAAGTGGGTGTCTTAAAAATGTTGTCAATTTTCACATGTATTGTAAATCTAAATATTCTGTTAAAACTTAGCTTAAAACAAGTTTTAACAGAGAATTTAATCTATCTTTAACAGAGATTAAAGTGATTCATCATTTTATAAAGTATATTTATAATTGTTTATTTTACTTATCTATATGAATAACAGAAGGTTTTTATACTGAGTTTGGCAGGGCCCTCTGGAGGTCATCTGTTCTAAGCCCCCTGCTCAAGCATGGCCACAAAAAGTCAATTGTCCAGGACTATGTTCAGACAGTTTTTGAGTATCTCCAAAGATGGCGATACCATATCCTTGAGGCAACATGTGCCAGGGCTCAGTCATGTTCACAATGAACAAGCATGTTCTTAAACTCCAGTGTTTCAGTTTGTACTCAGAGAGTCCTATTCTACAGAGCTGCATTTCAGACTGGAGGCCTCCAGGTGTTTAAGGAAGATATTAAACAGGACTGGACACATTACTGAACCCTGGGGTACACTGCTGCTTACAGGCATGAGAAAATGAGTGACATCTTACTTATTGACTGAATAGTTGACCTCTAATTTTTGACCTCAGTTAAAAAAAATAAAACATTATCTGTCTTTCCTTTTTTACTATCTTTCATTTTTTAGTTTTGATGTGGGGGTTTTGCTGGTTTTTTTGTTGTTTGGGTTCTTTTTTCCTAGAAATATATCTGGGAAAGCAGACTTGCAGACTCATTTCTTTACCCTAGATTTCTCTTTATAATAGAATCATTTAATTTTTCAGGAGAACTATGTAAAAATTTCAGGACTGTTATTTTAGAAATTTACACCTTAATATTTCATTCACATTCACAACCAGTTTTCTTGTAAACTTACCGTTGCGGGTTGACACTGGTTAGACGCCAAGCACCAACGAAAACTATTCACTTACTTGCCTCTTCAATAGCTAAGCAGAGAAGGCCAAATTGAAACTTCGTTTTTATGAGGTAAAATAAGGACTATTGAGGAAAATGGAAAAACTTCAAGGCCAAACAGGCTCAAACTTAAACAGAATAAAGAAGATTTATTACTAACAGAATTAAAAGTAAAAAGAATAATTAGAAACCAAAGCAAACTTTCAGAACACCCCTCTCTTCCAGCACCTCCCTCTTTCCACCAAACTGCGCAAGGGAAACAAACGTGGTTTTGGTCAGTGTTTCATTTCTTAAGAGTCTTTCTTTATGTTTAAGGAAAACAGTTTCTTCTGCTGTGCCGTGGAATTCCTCCCATGGAAGATAGTTCTCTGCGAAATTCTCTAGCATGGTTTCAAAACTTCACAAACAGCAGTCTGCCCGAAATCTGCTGTAGGAAAAATATCCCTCCCATGAATCTTGCAGTCTTCCCACACTGATGTCATGGGTCATAATAGCCGTGGGGTTTAGTCTTTTAAGGATGAGCTATTCCAGCCTGAAAGCAAAGGTTCACTTCAATCTCTAAAAGCCTTTCACAACATCTGTAGGCTCTGGCACTTTAGTTTCATGGGCTGCGTGTGGATTTCTGCATCTCCCCATGTACCTCATCCCATGAATTATAGGGAAAACAAATCACTGTATAAAGTCCTCACCACGGCTTGCAAGGAAAATTTCAGCTCCAGCGCTGGGAACGCCTCCTCTCTCTCCCCTCCCCCACTGACCTCGGTGTCGCCATGTTTTTCTTCTCACGTGATCTCACTTTTCCTGTTGCAGCTGAGAAGTTGATCTTGTCTGGGCTCTGCACCGGGAAAGACTCGCCCTATTTCTCATTGCTGGCTGCATGGTGTTTTTTGTCCGATTCCGCACAAGCTGCGCCGGCTGCATGGAAGGGCCCGTCAACCCTTCCAGATGAATTTCAGCTACGCGATCTCAGCCTCAGTGGGGGTTTTTCCGGCCACATGGCTGCTTGTGGCTCAGAGGTGACCACGCTGGGGGACCCGGGCCTGCTCCGGGAGGAGGCCTGGAGGCCCCCCACCTTCACCTCTACCCCTCGGCACGAAAGCAGGAACAAAAGGGACTTCCCATGCTTCCTCCTTGTTTAAATATGTCCTTACAGAGGTGTTACCCACTTATTTAACTGGTTTAGCAACCTGTCTATCAACTATAAGCTCTGTGCTGGTCACAGAAGTTGAGCAGCTGTTTTCCTTTCTCTTTCTCTTTCCTCTCCCCTACAAACCAAGGCCCTAAGTTTTGCTAAACCACCACACCTACCTTTCAATTTTAATGTGAAATTTTAAATTTCATATTTCAGCAAGTTTTTCTGTGAAATACGTCTTTCTTCAAGTGACAGTACTAAGAACTCCTTAGATTTCCATTGATTGTTGAGATCATTGATGGATTTACAGTTTTCGCAGAAATTTACAGGTTGCCCAGAAAGGTTGTGGAGTCTCGTTCTTTGGAGATACGCAAAATCTGACTGAACTGAGTAATGTGCTCTAGGAGATCCTGCTTGAGCAGGGAAATTAGACCAGGAGACCTTCAATGATCCCTTCCAATCTTACCTGTTCTGGGATTCTGTGAAAAGCATACTAGTTCTTGTTGTTTCATTATTAAATTGCTTGTCTTTTTCTCTATTTCTGCCCTGTAGAGTAGACACAGATATAATACACTTAGATAATCATTGGGCTTAATATTTTATAAGCACAATCTAAAATAGCTTTAAAGCATGATTTTCTTCCCCATAAAAATGTAGTCTTGAAAATGTTTAGCTGAATTTTGCCTCTATATGCCTTTAAACTTGTATGCTAGACTTTCATTGCAGATTGGAATTCCTTGCATGACATGCCCTAATTAACTGTGGATTGAGTCCCTCTTATTTATATATTTGTCTGCACTGATAGTAGCTTTGTCCTTGTGATAAAAGTTGGGACTACAATAAAGAATGAGCAATTAGCTGAAATGATAAAGACAATAGCGTGGTGTGAAGCACCCTTAACAATCTGCCTAAAACAGATAAGATTCATCATGCCAGACCAGAATCAATGTGATTGCCAAAGACCATTAACTCCAATCTTCCTCAACTTGAGAACACTGTACAGTACTTAGACCTCTTGCAGGCACCATTAATTCTTTGTTTCCATATTGTTGGTTTGACATTCCCTCTCTTTTTCCCACCTCTACCCATTTTCTTTCATTTCTAATTTAGAACAAAGTTTCATTTGGGCAGGAGTATTTTATCTCAGTAATGGTGCTCTGTAATCTTACAGGGAGCTTTCCTCTAGTCAAATTCTACCATTTCAGTTACTTGAAATTCCTCCCCCATTATTTCAGAGGAACAAGGCTGTTGGCATATATCCTCTTCAGTTACAGCTGCGCCAAACGACAAATTTACTCCTCAGAGCTGCTCACAACCAGTGCCTCAGACTTGACAGCTATGAAGCTTCATTCACAGAAATTACATTTATTTTAGTCAAAAATCAGACCACTGCACCTATGTGATGTGGAAAGAAACTCTTAGCCACATTGACTCTCTTAAACTGAAAACAGTTAGAAAACATCTGCGGGAGACTTCAGGTTGGAAGAAAAAGAAACATCCTGTCTCTTGGAAGGAAGCAGCTCTGCGTTCATCTGCCACAGCTACAATGGCCGCTGCAGGTGAAAGTAGAACTGCTTTCATTCATATGTGGCAGGCAGCTGGGTATTATTTTAGCTTTTAAGATGGGTTGTGAGGCTGTAATCCTATAAGAAAGGTGACTATAGTCTGGGATGTGAGGAGGGAGATGGACCACAAAGCACTGCCTTTTTCCTTGAAGCCAAAGCATTGAGTCACAAGGTAAAAGGCAATTGATTACATGATAGCTGTGTTTAGTTAGGGATACCATTTCTGCCACAGGGTGCTCTACACTCAGTAGGTTTCAAATTTTGCCCATTAATACTTTTACAGTTTAAAACATGTGATTTCATCTCAAAAATCCACAATAGAAATAAATATAATTTCACATTGATCAATAACTACGTTGTGTGCAACCAAGTGAAATGAGGTCTAGAAATAATAAAACTTAGAACTAAATCATTAGGCCCTTAAAGAGTGAACGAAAACAATTAATTGATGGAAAAATGCTGAGATAATTTCTTCATATGTAATATTCAGGAGGGTCTTTTTTTTGTTTTGTTAGGTTTTTTTACTATATGCAGATCTTTGATGTTGTTTTTAAACAGCAGAATAATTCTTTTTTAGTATCTAATTAGAGGGAATTATTTGCGTTTGAGGGTTGATAAAATTCAGAAATTACATAAAAATTGGACCTCTTGAAATTTACTATTATTTTTGCTTTGCTGAGATGAGCTAGTGAAAATATATTTGATAGCTTTCAAAACAGAATAGAGAGGACGTTCTGCAACTCCTGATGTTAAACATACGTAAGACACAGGTTGAGAATAAACAGTTTTCACAACTTAAACTATTTTGTCCCCAAATAATTTTGGGGGGGGGGGGGGGGGGGCGGATATACATGTTTTCTTTTTTATTTATTAAAAAGTATATTAAAAAAAGATACATGAGGAAAACATATACCCACATCAAGATTTTGTGAGTTTATCCACTTTTTTGTATTTAAAGTTAATTTCTTCAGTTAAGTTCACCTGAATTATATTGCCTTGGCTTGGCTTACCTTGGTTTGCCTTGCTTTTTTCTCACTCCCCAAGTTCCTATGTAATGTGAACATTATAATAAATCAAAACCTTATAGTGACCTTGTGTTTGCAGCAGCAGATAAGGAACAGCTTAGCATTTGATTTTTAACACAAAACAGAACTGCCTCTTTGTGGAACAATACATGGTGCTGCCCAGTGTGTTGCTGTTTGAGCAACTGAGAACTCAAAATACAAACACACACACACATGCACACAAACACCCACATACTTTTATCCTCCAGGTTGCTAATAGCCTAGTAGACTAAACATTTCTAATGAAGTGTCTGCAGATTTGAAATCTATATCAACCTTTAGATATTCACTCTTACCTAATACTAGCTTTTTGTACTTTGATGAAAATATTCGAATTCCAGGCATTTATTTCATAAATTGGGAGGTAAAAGAAAGTCATTTCTGACAAGTGACATGAGTAGCATAAAGCTACAGAGTGACTATTTAAGTTGGGTTAGTATGGAAAAAGGAGAACATAAAATTACATGGATTCTTTTATCCTTTAAGCATACAATTAATTTTTCTCTCAATTTATAAAGCATTAAATTCCAGGGCCTCCTTTCAAGTCGTGAATATTTTACCCAGAGCTCTCCCTGAGAGGGAGAGAAACAGCTTTTCAACCAGCTGGTGCAGGCTTATATTTGGCATATGGAGCCTGAATTCAGTTATTGACTTAGAAGCCCATAAATACCCCCTTAACAACAGTGCTGTGTGTAATACACATTGTTGGGGAACCCCTTAACACAGATTTCTAAGGTATCAGCCTGCTTGTCTATGAACAACACAATATACAACAAAGCAGAAGACTTCAATTTAGATCAGTTTGATAAAAACCTGGGGCTGAAGGAAGCTGGGGAGTCTTCAGCAACAAAATAAACTCTGGGAATTTTTTTGATGAAGAAGAAAGCAAAAAACCTTTTCAGCAGTCCTTTTAGAGCTATCTTCAACACAGTTTGCATAGTGAATTAGTGATAGACACTGAATTAATAGTACTGAGGAATGACATACACTTTATGCAAGTCATACATACAATACAACCAGCAACAATAAAAGGTTTTGAAGTCTGTTTTCTTTACAGGCTCAAGTTTTAGTATGATTTGGCTTCAACTAAATATTTTATTTTTTTTCTTAATAAAGTAATTAAAATTATTTTTGGGGTTACTCAATTCATTCTCCTCATTAAAATTACCTTTAAAAATACTTTTAAATACATTTTGTAAATTCTTTTTCCATTTGCCTGAAAATAAAAGGTCTGTATATGCTGAATAGTTCGATGCATGTGCTGCAAAGACATGTAACAGCTGGGATCTATCACTGCCAAGCAATAATTAAACAAAGTTGGCAACAGAACTCTGGGAAAAATTTTGCATGCAAAACAGAACCATATATCTTCTGTAAGAAATTTCTTGTGGGTGTGTAAAAAATGCATTCAGATGACTTTCCTCTTCTTTATATTTAATTTATTATTTTTATTTAATTTGATTAGTTACCAGAAATGAAGACATTTTCAATCAATTTTAAATGGGGATGTTAAGTCTAAAAGTCATTAAAATAAGAAAGGTTAGTCAAATAGCAGAATTCCCCAAAATTTGCCTCATGTAGAGAATTAGAACAAAACGGGACTTCTTAAGACTATTCATAATAAATAAATTCTGCTTAATTTCTAGGCTGACTAAAGTGTTGTGTAAATTTTATGATAGGCTCTGCTAAAGGAAATATTGCAGTCTTATTATGCTAAGTGTACCCATATAATTTAGTATTTCAATCTGAATTCTGGCTCTAAGGGTGATGTACCTTGAATCAGGCAAAACAAACTGGCATGGTAATCATGGTAACCATTTAAGAATGCTTATCTGTATATTTTTACACTCTAAGCATTTATTTTTCATGGCCTTAGATATAACCACTCATAGTATGAAAATCAGACATTCATGAATTATCGGCAGGAATTCATTAAACACACTGTTATCTCCACAGTTAGACACCCTGATAGTCAGAAGTTAGTTACGTGTGACAAATATTTGCAAGGAAATGAAAAATATTTCACTCTCGTGTGAGAGAAGGAAATGAAACTTTCTGAAGAATCTGCTGTGAATAATTTGGTCATATCTGGGTAGTAAACGTTATCGATACTACTTGAGACCACAGAGCTGGGGTCACTACACCAGTTCACCAGCCTCGATTGAAGGTTGCTGCACTGGAATGGTTTGAACCAAGATACTTGAGAAGAACTCAGAATTTATGATAGTGAGATTTTATTACTTGATTAATTGTTGTTGGCAATGGATAAAGCTGTTTTGGAGTTGTGCTCACTCTTTTGAGAAAGCCCTTAAGGATAGTTTTGATGATATCCTGTGTTCTTGACTGTCATGCAAATTTTAGCCCTTTAGCCAACCTGTCTTAGAATACCTGTTTATTAGGTACCAGCCAAATGTACTCTTCTTTAGTCAGAGATATTACACAGCCTCTATGTCTGCGAATAAATTGAAAGCTTTCAATGCTCTGACTCTCCAATTATCTGTCCATCTGCATAGTGGTAATCATTTTACATAAGCTTGTCTTTTTTCTTTAATTACAGCTGAACAACTGGAACCCCTGGAATATTTACAGCAGTGTTTTTATACTGTGGGTCTCTCATTTCCTTCTTTTGCCCTTTCCTTTACTGCTGATCACTTAGTCTTTCACCCAGTATGAGCTGTATCCACTCTTAGTAACTCTTAGCAATTGTCATAAAGCATACTTGCTTGCCATGCTTAGATCTTAGCAGCATGGAGGATTAAATTTTCAGTAGTCTTCTGTTATTGCTGCAATATAATAGGGAAAAATGGATAATAAGTAAAATCCTCTTTGAATTTAGAACATTGGCAAGGTTACCAGAAAACTTTCAGATTTCCTGGTTATTAATGTAGCAGTTTTCAGACCAACTACAGTAATGGAGAAACTTTGTAGACTGTAGTGGCTGTATATGCCAACACTGGAGAGCTTGGAATACAACTTGAAAGTTTTGCAGCCGGCTGTATGTTCTGTAAATGCATCACGGTACAGTATCACAGTCTGTAAAGTATTGTATTTAAAGCTTCTATCTGCCACTGAGTATAAAAATGTTTCCTCAGGAAATGTAGCTGGTTATTATTGTGGGAATACAGTGGTCACTGAGGTGACATTATGTAGGAACTTTTCAATGCAGATCAATACTGGCAATTCATTTGGATCCATATGAGATTTCCAGTGTTAGTCCATTAATGTTGAAAACGAGTAATAGAAGACAAGATGTAGAAACAGAAGCAAAAGAGAGACAATGATAAAAGCAAACAAACTACTATATATTAAAATGGAAAAGGAGAAGGAGGAGGCAAACCAGCTTACAATGTAAGATTTACTTATATACATGGTAGGCTACCAAAGAATGGTCCTGATGTTAAAACAGAAGGTGTGTGCTGAGTTGTCTAATATGACAATGATCTTGGGTGAGATCCTTAGAGCAATTTTGACTACGAGTTTGGCATATACACTGGTGAAGTAGCTAGACATCATTTTAAAACAAAAATATGAAATTAAAAAAAATCATCCCCCCTCTGCAGTAAGATATACCCATACATCTTTTTATTAAATGGAAGACACATGTGGTCACCTTTCATATTGTTATAGATTAATTCCAGCAAGCATTACAGCAAATAGAAGTAGGAATTATCTACAGTACAAAAGATACTGTAGCAAGAACTAGAGACTAAAAGCAAAAGCACGTCATTATCGTCCTGAAATCCCTGGATTCTTTCTGTTCGTTACTATAACTTCATTGTAGGCAGATGACTCATATTTAATAGGCTTTCACGATTCTCGTAAAAATTGTGGGTTATGTCTTGCTCACCTTTCTACTACCCAAATATTTGTGAACTTAACCAATATAGAACTTACAAGTATGGAGCCTTTGTGTAGGCACCACGAGGAACTTAAAATACTAAGAAAATAAGAAGTATCAATGTTTTATCTTAAACTAGTCATTAAAATCCAGTAATCAGCCTATAAGGTTGTTCATGTCTAAGAGGAAACAGCCTTTAAAATGATCACCCAATTAAGCAATGCAGCAAGGATAGTACAGCAATGGAAGGTCACTGATACCAAAAGTAGCCAGACAGAAACTTTCTAACACAGTTTTGAGTATTAGAAAGCAGGCATTCATTGTTGCAGCATGCTGGTCACTCGGAGGGTCCTTCCTCTAATCGAGTCCCAAGTGTTGGGAAAACAGAGCTTTATCATACACACTGTTTACATAGTCACTAGCTATCCCTGCTTACTTGATGCATATATACTACTTTATTTTACATAGTCATACCCCTTATTTGAAGTCCTTACGTGGTTCTTTGGGGTCTTCTCTGGTGGTCTTCAACATCTGATGTCTTTTTTAGGTGGCTGCTCCTTGACCCCCTCTTTTGAATAAGTACAATACTGTTATTTTGCATAATTTGTTCCTCGTCAGCCTTGCAAAGCTGAGCTGGCATCCTGCTTTCATTTTGTATGACTTCCTTTTTGTCAGCCTTATCTGCTCCTCCAAGGCTGTATTGTTCCCTTTGTTAGATAAGAATAAAAAAATATTATTCTGTTCTACTCTCCTTATCACACAGACCTCCTGCTAAGGAGAAACTAAGTTTCTCTTTATCATGTGACGTGACAAAATGTTCGTCACTTCTTATGACTTCTGATTTTTAGAGAACTTAAAGCAATTTTAAACAATTTAGTTAATTCTTAAAAATAATGAAGTGTTCATTGATAAAAACAATGACGTTTAATTTCACTTGTAAAACCAGATATGGAAGATGACAGAATTATATAAAGTTGGAAGCTGAAAACCATGATAAGAAGTTGAAAGACTATTAAAAAAAAAAAAAAAAAATTGCACCCCTTTCTCTTGAACTGACCTTATTTCCATGACCGTGGAAGGAATATTTACTGTTAGTTTCAACAGAGGAGAAATAATTAAAAAATATGTCTTTGATCAATTCAGTGAAATCTTGATTATATCCAGAACTGATTAGTAATAAATCAGGAAGAACAGAATTACATTTTCACTCCAAATGAAAATAATCTTTAGATGGGTTTAGAATTAGTGCAGCATTGTTGAATTAAATGCCTACCTCTTTGTTTTAAGGCCCATTATGCTTAAGGGTAATTGGAAAAATATGTAGAAACATGGAAATCAGAGGCATTCAAGTGACTCCTGATCACTTTAGTCTCTCAATATTTTTCAAGGGTTGTTTCAGCTGATGGAAAGATTATAGCACTCCTACTGCTTCATGGAAATTTTTAATAGGCTGTTTTGTACACCTGGAAGTCGCCAGCCAAGTTATAGGACTTTAATGAAATCCAACTGGATGCAAATTATTTTTGATGCACAGTTTTGTGAACGTAGAAACTGCTATTTTGTGAACTGTTACAATGAGACGTTACCTTGTCTGTGAAGCGCATAAGTCATGGAGCAACTTTAAAAATAAAAACAAAACAAAACAAAAGTTCAACAGCTTTGCAGAGTATAGAATGTTTCAGCTGCAGTACAGTGGACTCTTGTCTATATTTCTTTGCTTTCAAGGACGACGACTATGAAGCATAAAGTAGTGACAGTAGTCACTTTCCGTCTTGTTAGTGTAACTCATCATTACGTGACAGAGCAGCAGCACTTCCTCCTGTAACGAGCTGTTGGTAGGGAATCTTTGCAGTACAGCAGTGGTATACAGGACTGACACTGATTGTGCCTCCCCTTCATGGCATCTGAGGAAAGCTGTATGGGAACACATGAAAGAGCCTGTGAACTTGTCCATTTTCTATAAGATAATGGAAACTCTCCAACATATAGGAGCTGTTTAAAACAAGGTCAACACTCTGCAGAAGCAGCAGCTTAAAAGAAATATTTTATGACTACACATAACACTTGAAATATTAAAAATACCTTCTTACTTTTTTGGAGAAAAGTAAAATTTTAAGGATGAAAAATCTGTAGTGTCAAGGTAAATAAAAGGTACGTGAATTATTTGGACTGGGCATGCAAAATCAGCTTTGATTTTAATCCCAAATGTTTGCAAAAGAAAAAAAATGTTCTTTTTCTTTCCATTGAAAGAAATTTTTCTCTTTAAGTCTTCCATGTTTTTGGAAGGATTTTAATATTTTCCCCTCCATTAAAAACAGCCAATAAATAACACCTTCATACTGAAATATTAATGTGGTTGTGTATATGTAATTAATTGTTGGAACAGTAACTGTTAGGTATATGAAAACTGACTTGGTGTCAATTCAATACTTGAATAAGAACATTAAGCATTACTTAAACTGCAGATACGAGCTATCAGATGCACAGTCTATGCAACTGGATGTACTTGCTACCTCCTGATGAAAGCATTTTTTTAAAACGTGTCTTATTCCATAAGAGTTTAGAGGAAGAGTTTAAAGGAAAGTATCTAACCTCCTATAAAATGCAGAAAAGCGAAGAAATACAAACCATAATTCTCTTGAACCACTATGTTATATTTAGATAAATGTTTTTGTTTCAAAATCACCTACAAAACTGCATATCATAGCATCATAGAATATTCTGAGTCCAACCCCTGGTCCTGCACGGGACACTCCATGAGTCATACCATGTGCCTGAGAGTGTTATCCAAAGGGTCCTTGAACTCTGTCAGGCTGGTGCCGTGACCACTTCCCTGGGGAGCTGTTCCAGTGCCCAACCACCCTCTGGGTGAAGAATCTTTTCCTAATAGCCAACGTAAACCTCCCCTGACACAACTTCAGACCATTCCCTTGGGTCCTGTCCCTGGTCGCCACAGAGAAGAGATCAGTGCCTGCCTCTCCTCTTCCTCTCACAAGAAAGTTGTAGACTACAGTGAGGTCAAATGACCTCATCTGCTCCTTGTACAGTTTCTTTTCTAGGTCTTTCACTGCTGTCATAGTCCTTCTTTGGATGCTCTTGAACTATTTTATGTACTTCATATGTCATGACACCTGAAACTGCACAGTATCTTCCTTCTATATTCTACTTGCCAGATTATTGTGTATTTATAACCTGTGGGATGTAATTGAGGGACTATATTTCCCTGTAGTAATTTACCTTGTAAATTTTTATAAACTCATTCTTTATGCTTCTGCACTTTGAATCACAAAGGTTTACTTTTCTCTTAATTTGCTGTAAAGGACAAATAAGCCCAAAGGAGCCCAGTCTACAATGATTATGTTAGTTTTATATTTTGGTACTCTTGCCTTATTTTTGGACTACATGATGCCCCAATGATTTTGCATTCGTCACTCTAACTTGAAGTATATTGGGAATTCATAAGTAAAACCTGCAAACTCTTTATTTTCAGAATTAAATCATGAGTAATTGAGAACTTATTGAGTGGGCTTACATCACTTTCACAAGATGTATTGGCACAGATTCTACACTTCCAATATTTATAAGCCTTACTGTATTTTGCATTTCTTCTTTTTTAGTCTTTTCTAAAGACTTCTTAAAGTCTTTAGAATTGTTCCTCTGAAGCAGCCATGTTTTTTCAATATGCCTTGGTGGTATCATAAAAATTCGGATATTAAGTGTACCTTTCAACAGAAAAATTAGACGTATCTTAAAGTAAACAGTCTGTATGAGGAAAAAATTACCATGCAAATAGAATGTAAATAAACAGAAGGGAGAAAGGAACTATGGTAGAGTGAGCTTATAAAATAGAAAAAGTAGGTCACAGAGAGCAAAAAGAATAGACACTGCCTTTATCTGATAGGATATCTTATAATTTATTTAGTTTATAATTTATTTACAACAGCATTCATACATCAAAGATGGTAGAGACTTGTTAAAAAATGGATGGAGAGTTGATCTGCTTGCACTCCAGAAACTGTGTTATAAGATCATTTGAATATCCTAATCATAGCATTAGCTGCTCTGATGTGCTCTGTGAAAAAAAGAACCTTTCTCAAAGCAGTAAGTAGGGAAAAATTAGTTGATATGATGTGGGAAAGGGACATTCATTCCAGTGAGCTGCCATGTCCCTTGGATCATTTTTTTGATTCTGAGCAGCATTACTGACCAGTGACAAAGTTACAAATTACATGAACCAGAAAATAATCAAATTTTGATTGCCAGGTGTTTGCTTCTATACTAAGCCTGTGTCATTACAAACATATTTTGGATTTTTTTTGATGTTACTTTACCGGACCCTAGTTCAGCCAATCACTTTAAGCAGACACAAATCCTTTTTATGTCAAGGGTACTTGATTATATGCTAACAATTAAGTATATACTTAAATGTCTTTCCTCCCAGGGCTAAACATTGTGTCATCATCTGTGGTAGGAAAGATATGACTGCAGATAACTCTGAAATTTTAAGTGTATCAAATGACTGCAATTTTTATATTATCATTAATATTTCCATTTTAAATTTAAGTCTGATTTACCTGAAGTGTTCTAATGTCCACAAAATACACAATTGTGGTCACAAGTCAAATTACAGTGTTTTATCGAGCAGCCAAGAATTTGCTTGGTCAGAATGTTTCTGGAATAAAATCAGAAGGAGATGCACTTTCAATAATGAGAGATTGTTGTAGTGAAAAAATGTTACTAAAATGGCTTCATTTTTAAATATTGAAATTGAAGATATTTGAAACACTGCTTGAGTCAAATATAAGATTCCTAAACATATTACTGCTATTTGACTCCAATCATAGCTACATTCCTTGTAAATAGCTTGAAAGTTACATTGCAGTGCTTGGCCAGTAAAAAGGAAATAAACAATTGTACAAATAATAGTATGATGTTTTCCCAAAAAAATCAAACAATTTCTTTCAATTTTAGCATTATCTGTGCTACTTTAAAGATAAATTGTAGCTAAGATGCAGGAAATCATATCCATTTCCTTTTTGGTGCAGCCAAAAAACTGCAGTAGCCACATCATAGCTTGTCATCAGCCAAATTGCTATTCTAAATCTGGCTGCTTATCCTGAATCAATTTGCAGTTGCTTAGTCCTTTGATTACTATTCTCAGCATTAAGGAAAGCAAAGAAATTAACGTTATTTTTATTTGATGCCTTCTGTAAAAGGAAGACCCAGACTGGAATCTTCGCGTTGAGATGAAAAAGGAAGAAAAAATGATGGGGAGGACACAGCAAACTGTCCTAGTCAAATCTGCATCCTCCCTAGTGAAGTATTTTTCAGCTTATTAATGAAAACTTTTTTTCAGATGAAGATAGGAATTTTAAATGTAGCAATCTGGCACATAAGGTGGCAATGAATTCCAGCCTAGGACACTGAACAGACTACTAAGCTTAGGTTTTCTTCTAAAAGGTTATTTGTCAAGAAAGATCTAACACTTAACGTGTGGTCTGAACAGTAATGGGGTCTGACAATGTGTTAAAAACCAAACATTTATTGAGGCAGTAAGAAAGATGAGCAACAATGCAACTCTACAGTGATCAATGACAGGAAACAGGGGATTTTAAGTGATGCCATGGCTCTGGTGGATTGACAGGGGCACTTAATGTCTGGGGTCATTTGACACCAACAGTCAATCATGCAAAAATTTTTTGAATGCAGGTGGGAGTTGTGCAGCCTCTTGGCTCTACCAAAAGTAGTGTGATTAAAGAATTGTACCTTACATAAGCAATGTGGGCAGCATGTCTCTGTTGACAGTGTCAGTCTGCGGACTGGGTGTCAGAAGAGCTGTGTTGGCCGTCTGTCTATGCTGCTGACACTGATCCAGGGAGAGTGTGGGGAGACACGATGTCATGATGTTAGATGTTATACATTCTTAATACAATATCTATGTGTGCTCAATGGCTTTGCTTAAATGGCTTATATATTTCATTGCTTGCTTATCCTCATTGAAGTTATACAGAGATACATGCGTAAATTGTGTTACGGAGTATCAGGGCTCTACTTTCAAGATAAGGAATCAGACCTATCCATTTTACTTCAATTATTGTCTCACTCAATTACTGACTGTCTAGGAAAATAGTTTTCATCATTTATAGAAGGGAAACTTACACCTGCCTTCAGGTGTTACTTGTCAAAACAAAAGACAAAACACTAAGGTTACATTGCTGAATGGTTTCTTGCTCTCCATAGTATGTGCTTTATTTTAATTGACTTGTCTTCCGCAAAATGCATACACAAGGAATGGCTCTCTTTATCAAGGCATCTTCATTAAAGTTTCTCATATTAAGCTAGTTTACTCCAGCAGGATACAATCATAACTCTTTAACATACATTGCTGCTGTTTCGAATGATTTCACATGGCTTACCCTTTCAATAACTGTAAATTATAAATTAAACCTAATAAATGTTGAGCTTCACTCTTTTTCTCATTACTTCCTCAGACAACAGCCTACAACATTTTTCATTAAAAATAATTGGTTGGGAATCTTGTTTTTATTATCATCTTAGTATTTTATCCATATTTTCAGCATAACACATTTATTTTGTGCACCTTTTTTTCACCATAGCACAAATGTTTTACTTCTGTTGGCATTTGCTGTACTACTTCTTACTACAGGATTGTTCTTCCATGCCGTCCTGCACCCTGTATATTACCACTAAAGCTGTGTAAAATAATCCCTCCCATTGTTTTTTGCTCCTCATACTGGTCAGAAAATCTCCTTTAGGAGCATATATTACTCACAGACCCTTTTCTCACTTTTGTTCTGTGTTTAAAAGATCAACAGTTGTGATTATCCACTAATAGACCAACTTGTGTAATTTAGAGAAAGATGCAACACCCAGGACCATCTCACTTAAACTTCAAAATCAGGATTGGGAATGAGTGGTAACTTTTTGAGCTTTGGGGTTTTCTTCTTCCCTGTCAAATTATTTCAATTTCAATAGTTTAGGTGAATGAGAAATTGAAAGCACACACTTTTAGCTTATTATTTTAAAGTTTGTGAAAAAATCCATCCCAGCAGATCCAAATGCTTTTGGATTTTTTTAAAATCTGATTTTAAAATCTGATTGTTTGGGTTTATAATTTTACACAAAGAATGCAATTTTTTTAATACTCAAAAATGAAATAAAGTAAGCTAAATATTTTTTTCTTATAGTTAAAAGCAAAAAGGCACACAAACAGATAATCTTCTGCAAATATTGTCTTCATTTTTAAAATAATTCACTTTAGCCATGCATTTATTTTAGTGGTGTACTAAAAAAAAATCTAAACAATTATTTTCATTCTCTAAAAGTCATCCATCAGACACATACACATTATTTTTTCATCTTTATTGTACTTAAAGGGCTTGTTACCTTCTTGTTTGTTCATTTGTGATTAAGTTACATAGTTCTAAAACCACAGCAAATGTACTGAATAATTGCTATAAATGATTCCTCCTCAAACTTTAGACAGGAAAAAAGCTCTTGTATTAGTTAAGTTCTTCATAGTAAATAATTCAAGATTTTTTCACAATACAGAAAATATTCTGTAATCTGCCGAAGCTTACATCCAGTGGATGACATATACATAACGAATAATTAACTCCTAAATGTTTGAGTAATCATGGCATGGATACATTTGCTCCAAATCATAATGATTAGGAATCCTAAATCTGAAAATTTTTTTTTAATACTACTGCCAATTACTAAGTAGTTTTCAACATGGAACCCATAAAGAAATTAATGCAAATAACAGATTTTTAAGGTAATATTAAAAAAAAAAGCCATAGTTGTCACTGCGCTGACTTAAATATTCCAAAATTAAAACCAAAACCCAATTCTTACAGTAAATGAAAAGCAGGGAAGAATTGAGACAGGAGTATGCTACGAGCGTAAACTTACTGGGATTTGCATTTTTATCTTTCGGTTTTATGTGTTGATATTTGAGCAAATGTGCAGATATGCATTTAAATACTTGCTGATTTACTTGACTTTTTCCTGCATAGATATTTTTAGGGTTTATTTATTTAGTTAGTTAGTTAGTTGGTTTCACTTTATCCTTTCAGCATAAGGTACCTTAGATAACTCTGGTTCTCCTCAATATCTTACAGTATTTGCAGTGGTCATAACTCCTGTAGATTAGGCATTAAGCCCTGGACAGTTGAAGTTATAGTTGCCTTATGTTGAGTAGATCAAAATTCAGGATACCAAATCATAAAGATAATTAAAAAAAACGTATTTTCAATACACAAACCATTGTGTTTCCTGACCATTCAGAAAAAGCCAAAGGTTTTGCTAATGAAATATTGATTGTTGCCAGTCCTATGACAGTGGCATCACTTAAGACAGTGTAAATAAGCAGCAGCTCCAGGGTCAAACTCACCAATATTGAAACATGGATGTCACAGCCATTGATCTGGGGCTCATTAGGGTGCAGACTGAACATTACTGTGCAATCGTGCTAGTGAGATGGATCACCATTTGCAGATGGAGCATGCAGAGTGATTTTACTTTCTTTTCCTGAGAAACACATGTGATTTTCCAACAACAGGGAGATTTGTGGGTACACAAATCAAATCTATATGGAAAGCACATTTGTCTTGGATCTTCGAGTTGCTTTCACAGACTCTTTGATGATAAACTCTGAAGCAAGATCGAGGCAATGTAGTTGCATTTTCTATCTGCAAAGCTAGAAATCGTAGCATAAAGCTGGGATTTGGGTAGACTTTGCTCCTTTCCATAATAGCTGTTAGGATACTGTTTCTGTGGCACGAGGGCTTTCAGGAATTCATAGGTAAGGTGATTCCTGAATGCCTAAAGATTATTGAGGAAAGTTAGGCTTATTAACTTATTCCTACTGATTACACAAAAAGAAAATGGTCCCAGACTACTCTGGAAGAATGCAGGGATTCATGAGTCAAAATATTGCAAACCAGTCCTCTGAGAAATCTGTAAGAGTGAAGAAATATTGAAGATTAGCCAAAAGGAAAAACCTATATGACAGTCTCAGTGAAGACAAGAATTCACTTGCAGGATGGCCCACATCTCTTACAAGGGGCATAGCACACTACACTTCTAATTTGGATGAACATTATGAGGGAAGCAGTCTTTACATCATTAGGTGAATTAAATATATGCCTTACACAGAATACTCCTGAATTTGTGGCACTTCCAAATTATTTTTTTTCTCTCTGATACAGCTCATAGATCCTTGCAAACATGCCATAGATAGCCTGAGGGAGTTCTTTATTGAATCTTTGACTACAGAAAACAATACATTCCCAATGGAAAAAAGTAATAGCCTGCCTGATGTTCAAGCAATGCACTTCTGCAAGAAAGCCAAATCTTGACTGCTGTATTTCAACCTAGAATGTTCAAACCTATTATGCTGGAACTGATACAAAATACTCAATAATTCATTTCTACACAATCCTTATGGTTTTGGAGTTTTTAGTCTTTGACTTAAACTATGGTAACAAGTCTCATGATGACTAATTGAAACTAATTACTTAGAACAAATTAAAAAGGGTGATTTGGGAGGGGGAAATAAAAAAATAAATCCCTTCTGTAGAATATGTGAGTGGGTGTATTGTGCCTGAGCAGCTGTGTTGCTAAGTACTGTGAATGCTCTCCGTGATCTTACAATTCTAAAAATTCTGAACAACATACTCATACACGTAATTAGAGACTTATTCTTCTGCTTAAAGTTTAGGATTAATACACAGTTGTTTTGGTGTTCCATCATGAATTCATTTAATTTAATCATTGCTTTCTAGAACAGATCACTGGAAAGCAATAAAACTCTCCAAGTGTTAAAAAAAACCCACAAACCAAAAAACCAAAAAAAACCACCAAAAAAACCCCACCAAAAATTTAAGGGTGTGGGTAGATGATTTCAGTAAAAGTAATTTTTTCAATTCCTTTTTTTTTTTTTTCAAAAAAGATAATCAAACAGTTGAAAGTGTTCCTATTAATTGTCTTTTCTCCTGATCGGTTCTAAAAATGACTGCTTTTTTTGGCCCTGATACCAATTTTCATAGATATGTAAGTATACTTAAAAGGCATCATTCTTCAGTTGAATATCTGCCTGAATGACAAGATTCATGAAAAGATTCTAAATCATGTGCAATCATCCCAAATTTGTGAGACATTCTCAAACAATCATGTTTTTCTTTAAAACTAATAATGAAAATGATGAAATTGGAGTGAAAGCCCAAATGTAATAGTACTTTACTGAGGATTTTTTTAAATTTTATTTTATATCAAATTCCTTATTTTTACACATATATCACTAGAAAATACCTCCTACCTCACATTACCACAGACCAAATTTTCAAATAACAAGCCTGACAGTTAAGAAATGAACATCTAAATTTTCAATGTCAACACTGTCTAATCAAGCAAACCAGAAAACAAAATATGGAATTATTGGAATAAGAGGTGGATGGTTTTTCTAATTGTATGCCTGCTTATCTTCACTGACTTGTTTAAGCAAAATTTTTCTTATATATTCTTTATTTTATATTCCATGACAACATAGATCACTGGTAGCAAAAATCAAAAGAAGCTCTGTTTTCAGCTAGATTTTTTGAATTCATAATTTGCTAAATCCTATTAATTTTGCATAGGAACCTTTTATATATCTTATGCCTGCGCATGTTAAGACCAAGTTTTCTGTCTTGTCTGTCTTTTGAAATGACAAAAGTTGCTCCAGCTCTATGTGTTTTGAGGTACGCTGTTTTTACACTTCATTATCTCTTTCAGCATAGCTTGTGCTTGTACAGAATACTGCCATTGGGACTTAAGTATTTCTTCTTAAGTGTCTTCAGTATTCTTTTATCTTTGTATCTTCATACTCTTCAGGTTCTTAATCCTTCAACTCCAAATTGTTCATGACAGTATAAAATCAAATGGGATGTTGTGTTCACAATCACTATATCTTATATAGTTTTCGTTCCATATTGAAATAATAGATGTGAAATAGTATAGAAGCTATTTCATACATTTTAAACAAATATTTTTATTATTTTAATCATAAGATTTTATCAAATACTACTGATGCTATTGAAATTGACAATACTACACTTCAAAATACTCAACTCAGATTGAGAATCAAGAGGTACACAAAGCTTTAGAAGTCCTGTCTTTTTAGGATTGTATTTTACAAAAGTAAGGGTTGTTGTGGTTACTTAGGCTCATGTATTTACTTTAGTGGAACCCAGGTACAAAAATACGTGAGACATTCATGCAAGATGACTGGAGAGTTGTACCAAATTCATTAGGAATTAATTTATTCTTATAGTTACCTCTCAATGTCACTCCGAAGAAGATTCTTACTTCTCAATAGGTCATACTCGTGTATACTTGGTGTTAATGAAAATCTCTGAGGACCCCTATGGCACTGCACAATTTCTGCTATTGTTGCATACTCCTTTCCATTTGAATGTTGCTTTTTGAAGCAGTGCTTGACTTTATAATAACAGTCATTTTTTAGTATGTGCATGCACATATTTTACAGCTAAGCTTTAATCACTTTCGAGGCTATGTTTTTGTTTACTGGTCTTCAGAAATTAATCACTGCTGGTTCATTGTTAAGAGAAAAATGAGGCATTGATGAAGTGGCAACAATTTGTGTTCTGTGTATAAAAATCAGTTTACGCAGAACTAAATCAAGGACGTAAAAGATATTTTTCAGACAAGCTCCTTTCCTACTTTGCATTGCAAATAGTGGTGGTTAAAGGTGCAGTAATTATCTCTTGGTAATATCAAAAGAGGGGAACACTTTAATAAATATTTGAAAAACTGTTAATCTATCTGCGGGAATAGACCTAGTGCAATCTTCAAGAAATACTGACTAAACAAGACAGCTCAGATTTCTACTTTTTTTTTACTGTGATTATAAGTGAATGATACTCTATCTCTGTGAGAGAAGTGACAGTTAAAAGCTTCTATCCCATTTGGCTGGGGAGTAGGACTGTGTATATAGAAGAGTTTAAACTCCATATACTTTAAAATGCTGGTAATAGTAAATCAGGACAAGAGATATTTGTGTTAGAAAGGAAGAAGACAGAGGTAAGTGTTGGTCTTTATCTGCTTCAGAATTTATACATTTCAAACTTGTCATAAGCAGAAAAGAAGAGGAAGAAAAAAAAATCTCTGGGTGTCATTGTCAGAACAGTCACTTCAGAAAATCAGAAAATTGGTTTCTCTTTCAAATTCTATAACAGTACTGTTCCAGCAGGGTCAAACAAAAATGTTTGGAAATCAATTTTGTTTATTAAATAAAGGAAAAAGTCCTCTCAGCCAGTTTGTCTTTTCATTGTTCTAGAAGCATGTCCCAGAAGCCTGCAGTCAGCTCTCTTCTGGAGGTAGCACTGGAGATAAGGATCTTGCTTCAGTTTTTAACAATAAAAAGCTGGGGGAAAACAGAAAATTGAGAGAAGACAGAAAAAGTACTAAAATAAAAAAAAAAAGTGCTGGAAGATTCTGGCTAGTTCAACAGTTTTTTTTGTAGACTGCACACCTGAATAATTGTGTATGTGGTGTTGCTACTATTGTTTGCTCCCAGAAAGTAATCTAAGAATTTTGTCTTGTATCCTACTGGGATTGGGAACACCTTTATCTCTCATTAGCTCATACCCTTTCCTGGATGTCCCTCTAGGATCTGCACCAAGCCAAACATAACTTTGCTCCTTTAAATAAGCTATTTGTGAGAGTAAGGCATTCTAGCTTCCAGTGAAAGGGGTTGCTAGGTGAATTAGTCACTACATCTTCCATCTGTTTATCCTGCATCAACGTTTCTAATGCCAGATATTTTTTTAACGGAGACAGAAAAACAGTTCTATGATTGTATCTTTCATTTTCCCCTGAGCAGGGAAGTAAACAAACTAATTACATGGAAGAATACTGGAATATTCAATTTGATAATTTCTTTAATTTTTAATGTTAATTTGCACTAAATGAAGAATTAAATAATAATAATTGAAAAAGCCCACAATCAGCCCTCTCCCCCCAAACCTTAAGAAAACCCACCTCCTCCTAAAAAATACCCGGAAATAAAAGATATGACATTCTAGAGCTGACATTAGATTATTTTCAACAATTTTCCTTAGTATCTTTTCCTAAAAGTCTGGTAACTACATCAGTATGGTAATAGACTACTTGCTTTTGCCTGAACCCACAAGGAGTAGCAGAATTCATTGTACCCACAGGTAAATTTCCTCTTCTACTTCCACTTATAAGAAGCAGTATTTCTCCACATTTTCAGTACATTCATCATTTTTCACAAAATCACTTCAGGGTTACATCTCTCCATGCAGTAAAATAAAAAATGCTCCAGTCTCAAGGCTGTTGGATAGACAGATAAGACCTTGACTAGAGAACGGCAAAGTGGAATACAAGGGGTCATTTAGGTGGAGACTACACAACTGCTAAGGGCTGTCGCAGGGATCAGTGCCCTGTTGGAGTGAACACTGTAGATACGTGTGTAGCATGACATTTTCTCCAGCTGAATTTGCAACCCAAATGGACAAAGTATAAAGTGAACATAAGGGTAATGCCCTGGTTTTGTTTCCTTCTTAAAATAACTTCCCATACTAGTTCCTGCAGAGTTGAGCTCATGTTCCAGATCTTGCCTAACACAGGATCTGCAATTCTGTCTGAGGGAGGGACTGTGTAGGAAGAGAATACCATTACGATCTTTTTCTCTTCTTCGGTAGCAGTGCCAGTCAGAGTCTGGCCCTGGGCCTATTCTGAGGGAAGAACAGCCTTGGGATCTGGCTTGCTAAAATCATTAGTCTTCTTGGTCATATTCCATATGTATCTGTAAAATAAAACTGATGAAAGGACTGTAGAATTTCTTGCCAGGACCCTATGGGAATATTCGGGGGCATTTTGAAGTTACGTAATGAAAACTGCTGCAGGAGAACAGATAAAACTGTGAGCAAGAAAGCAATAGTGCTCTGTTAGCTGAAGTCAAGTGACTCAGCTGTGCTGGTTTTTCTTTTTTACTGGGTAACTAAAGCAATAAGATTCATATGAAAAAACAGAGACCTAAAAGCAGAGTCACAATCGTGTTTTACAGCTGTCTTGGACTTGCTTGGACTTCAAATAGTGTTGTAATTCACTGTTTGCCTGTCATGGTGCAGAGAGAACCATCTGGTTGTAATTAGTAGCTATATGTGCTTCTGTTACTAATAATAGTCCTAGGTGCCTTAAAGGGCTTTGTGGTTTTATTTCACAACTGTCCAGATTTATCTCTGGTGAAAAACCTCTGCTCCCTGTTACTCTCTTTGTTTTCATGAGTCATACCACAGAATAAATGAACAAGCAGAAACACACTATAATTGATTCAATTACTGCTTCAGAATCTACAGGACAGTACACGTGCTCATACGTGAGAATACACATGAAAAATTATGGATTTACAAAAAAAATACACAGTTCTGTATTCAAACTTATGTACAAAGGGATGTAACAAGGAACTTAATATATTGAGGAAAAAACGATGGCACTTTGGCCAGCAGGATCTAATGAAAAAAAATATACTGTTTTAGAACTAGTGTTTTGCAACAACAGAGTGATGTGGAAATGGGAGTTGTAGTGAATAAGGTGTAACTGAAAAGCATGCAGTAAATTTAGTTTTAGTAATGAAATAAACATGGCAAGTGAGAAGGGCATTCAAAAGCTGGTTAATAAATATCAGCATGAATACAGTCTCTGTGGAGCATTAACAGATGATTTAAGGCAATAGAGAAAATGAAAGTTTTCTAAGTTAAAATAAGGAGATGGACCTTTTAAAAATTCCTCTACATTTTAAAATCAAAGAAGTCTATATAGACTTTTTTAAAATCCCTATACTCTTTAAGATCAAAGAAGTATATATACCCCTGCTAAAATTCCTATACTCTTTAAAATCAAAGTTTATACAGATAATGACAGTTAAGACTATGAGAATCACATAGAAGAAGAAAGAAAGAATCTAAAGTTGAGTACCAGGTGAATTCCTCCTGGCAGTGCAATGGTGTGTCAGTGATAGACCACGCCAGGTCTGTTTGTTCTTCTGCAAATGCTTATGCCCCTGTGCTTCCATAAATGTTTTGACCTTACTGACACACAAAGTTTCCCCCACATTTGTCTCTTCTCCATTTCCTCTTGAAAGTCTATGACCTTGACTCAAAACTATGCTTCCCTCAAGGTCTACACCAATTATATTTGTTGGAAAAACAAAAGGGAAAGGTTTTGAGGAGAAAAAGAAAAAAAAATCCAACAACCAAACCAAAACCAGATGGAACAGAGCACTTCAGCGTGTCTCAATTAATTTCACAAAAGGCCTTATTGCCTTCATTCTCGTAGCTTTATTGAGAATGAGTTTCATATACTGAGCTGTCTTGTCAATTGCTAGTAGAAGATATTTTCTTAAATATGCCTGTATTAATTATTGTGCAATTTTAACTCTTAATAGGTTCAGCATCCAGCCTGATGTGAGAATGGAATTTGAACTCCAGAAGACTAAAGCTGTATAATAATTTCACCTTTTTGTTTTTGTATTGGACAAACTGAAAACTTTTTCCAGATGATTTGATACTTAGACTTCTTTGACAAAATGAGAAAAAAGAATATATTTTAAACTCAGTGTTTGTTACTCTTTCAATTAGCAAAAATAAGAACTTTTAAAATGAAACATCACTTCAAGAGAGACAAAGTAAAAATATAACATTTAATAACAGAGGCTGAAATTCCTCTGATACCTCTTTTCAGTTTCCTTATGCCAAGCGTCTGACCTTCACAATACTTGTCTGTTAGATCAAAATAAATTTATTTTTAAAATATTTAGATTGAAACTTCTGTTTCTGAAATAGGGAAATCCAAAAGTGATTGGTGTTCAAGACCTTGTTGTCATATGATTTCTGCATGCTGACGCCAGTATCCTTAAGTATGCACAACAGCTAAAGGTAAATCAGCAACTGAAATCCAATTCCTTCCTTCTCAGTTTGACCATGTCAGAGTTTCTACTGAAATCTGCTATTTCATTTGTCTTCTTTACTGTATCACTGAGCCTTTCCTTAAAAGACATGAAAGACTCAGTTTCTTCTATGTATTTGTCTTGTTGACTCGAGCATTGTACTATTCTCAGCCCAGTACTATCTATCTGTCTTTATATTCACTTGTCATTACCTGCTGCTGAATACCAAGAGTGTTACCGTGTTAGATGCCCTACACACCTTGACATGGTCTGCAAGGTGGCCGGCCGCATTCTGTTCAGGATTCATCCTGTGCTGTTGACAAGAAATTCCATGCCTAAGGATGTGTTCTGGTTTCATTATATTAACAACTTAATGAGAACTTAAGGAGTTACGGATTTCCTTACCACTGATTATCTCTCACTGACTGCAGCTTCATCAAATGAGACCTCAGTGCTCTGTCTTTACAGAAATTATTCAGACCAAAAAAGGTAACAAATAATAAAACGTTAATTGAATTCACAAAATGGAAGCATGTGACATTATGTAAAACCAGTTATTCCTGTTCAGGTTTTCTAAGACTATTGGTTGTTAGTTCCTTTTTAGCTTGGTTGGTTGGTTGGTTGGTTGGGTTGGTTTGGTTTGGTTTTGGGTTTTTTGGTTGTAGTTATATAATTTTAAACAGCCAGTTACACTCCAAGGCCTTTGATGAGACTTTCAGATAACTCATTTTAAGCTGGTATTTATATGCTTCTGAGCCTTCCTTCCTGTTCTGTTCTAATTTTTAAGTTTCTTGTCTCAAATCCAAGAGCAGTAGCACAAATGAGCTCTATAAAATAAAGAACCTCTGTTTCCTAGCACTCAAGGAAGCCAGAACCCCTTAGCTCTTTTTTGTAAACAGTTTTAAAGATACTCCATTTAAATGCAGATATTTGACCATTCACTACATCGGCGTAAAAAGTACATTAGTTTTCCTTATACCATCAAAGGACTAGAGGGTTAACCATGGACCTTTCTTGAGATCAAACTCAACCACTCACTTCCAAAAGGGCTTTATAATTAAAAAAGCATACCCATGTAATTTAAGAAAAGAAGGTCTGGTATATGTTTCAAGTAAATTTCATTTTAATTTTGACTATAGTAAGAAGGGTATGTTCACATTCATGCAAAGCGAAGGGGAATGGGATTATTTTTTTTATTAGAGGGGAAAAAAAGAGAGCATTTGGCCTTCCTTTAAGTGATATATCAGGGCATACTGTAAGAAAAACATGAATGCCTTTGAATATTTCTTTTTTGTCAGAGATACCTGACCTGCTTTTCTATTATTGAATCTAGATGAGGGAACAACTTAACTAAAGCCAATGAAGTTGCAGTGGTTTTGTTAAAGGGACATTGCAACAAGCTTTGCTCTAAACAAACTTTGTTTAAAGCAAATGTTTTTATTTTCTTTGATTTTGATGCAATTGGGATTTTCTTTGGTTATAGCTAATGAATGTATCAACATATTTGAGCAGCAATGCTGTAATTATACATATTCTGCATAGTCAAGATACATTTTGCCACATCTTTGTTGAAGTTTTTTGTTTGTTTGTTGGTTGGTTGTGATTTTTTCTTT
>VZTE01005801.1:36043-131399 GCA_013397775.1 Eulacestoma nigropectus | reverse complement strand
TTTTTTTTTTTTTTTTCTGGAGGCACTATCCAGAAAGAAAATCCAAGCACAGAACAATATTTTAGGTATAACTTCAATATCTAAAATGGATTGTGCAGCATAACCCTTTTGACCTGACATCTTTTTTTACGCAAAGGGAAATAAAATCTTATAGACTTCTTAAAATTTTAAAATCCTGGTAAGGATGAAGGAACTGCATCTTTGCACATACATCAATAGCTGCTGACCGTGTACTCTAATATCCCTGAATTCAGGTGCCAGCATTGGCAGCTTCTCAAATGGCTATATCGATTTTGTTTTGCTTCCTTGGATTTTAGACTAACAGTTTGAATTGAATGAACGGACTTAAATCAATTTCCCCAAACTATGGCGGATCTGGAAAACATTCTCATTGTATTGGCCTGTTTTGCTGTATAATACAGCTGGAGGTGTTGGAATCAGAGGGAATCTAAATGGTGCATCCAAGACAGAGTTCATTTCACAATAACACAATTTTTAATTCCACAGCATGGATTAATATTTATATTTTAGAGCACTGGGAAGGAAGCAAACATTGAGCCTAGACTATGAGCTCCAGGGAGATCTATACATATCTGTTACTGAAGCACCTTGGTGTGTGCCATCCATTTGTGGTACACATTTCCTTCCCACCACGTAGGAAAATGCCAACAGAAGTGAGTGGACCTCAATTTAGAAGTGGTGCTGCACACCAGACTTCCTACATCCCAGAAATCACACAGGTTATGCCTATCTTGGATATCATTATTGCCCCTTGCTGTGTATGGCAGCATGTTAACTCCTGAATAAGCCTGAAAAATTTGCAGAGACAAACCAATGTACAGCAGCATGAAACAAGAACCCAGGGTAAAAATAGTGAAAACTCTGCCTGAAAAAACAGAAGAGTCTGAAAAGCTTGAGTGCAATTAATCACAAACTGCTGGACACATTCTGTCCTGTGTGGTATCCATATTTGATATAAAAGCATCCTCGATCCCCTGGCAGACAAATTTTAGCTATTACCTACTCCAAAGTAACTAGCTGCCTGTCTCAGCACAGCACTGCGCTGTACTGTGTGATACCATTAGTTCATTACTATCACACAGGTGACAGTGAACCATGTACTAAATCACCATTACCACCTTCTCTGTCATACTCGTGGGAATTTGCCAATCAAATAGGTGGTCTAGTGAAGCTTTATTTAATCTTGTTAGTTACTCTCGGACAGTACTGAAAATATCTTGTCACAAGGAATTTTGATATGTTAAAATTTAACAATACTAGTTTTCAAATTTTCACTCGTCATCTTATTTTTTTAAGACATATGGGAAAAATTGATAGGTGAGATATTTTTGTATCGTTTGGCATGCTGCACAATGTGCATTCTTTAATACTGATAAAAATAAATGCTTCAAAAAAAAGAAAAATCTGTAAGTGGTTGTTTAAGCTTAGCCATAGAACCTCTCAAATTTTATGGTATGTTTCTCTGTCTGTGTAATTCTTTCAAACAATCCTATATAAACAGATTTTGGAGAATGAGAAGGAAAAGAAATGTGTAAGTGGCATCAAATTTTTTTTTTTTTTTGGTGGTTTTCTTTTTTTTTAACATGTACACATGCATCTCTGTAGCAAAGAGATTTTCTGGGGTTGGAGATATTAGTTTTGCATTTCTCTCCTGCTAAGAGTAGATTGCATGCTACAGTAAAATCAAAAGAGCTATTTTTAAAAAAGCACAGGATAAGCAATTCTGGTAACAAACAGACATGTAAATGTTTAATACTCTGCATTGTTACATGCTACAGCAGAAACTAAGGCTGTCTAGTCTTACGGCACTGCCCTAGATTCCCTTGCCTTTGTTCTAGCCATGCATCATTTAGAGGTCTCTTGGGTAAAACTGTAATACTGAGGAAATGGGAGAGTGAAAAGGGTGGAGGAAAAAGGAATGAATTCCCATAAAAAAAGGAGCATAATAACTGGTGGCATGTTGTATACATCACCTGTATGTGTTACATACAGAAGCATAGGGCTTATACAAAACAGCATGCAGCATTTTGACACACTAAAAGAGTCTTCTTAAGCAAAAGTGGAACATATGTTTTTATAAGAGAATTCAAATCTCACAGTTTATGGAAAAGCAAAGTGCATAGGTATTTTTAGTATGTTGCCATTTTAAGGTATTTTCAGCACTGCCTTTCCTAACCTTTTCCTTTCCATATATAGCAGAGGACCCTCTTCTCCACTGAAAACAGGTTTTTGCCTCAAATAATTTATCTTTCCTGGTGCTCTGTATTTTCAGTAATTATACTGTCAAGATCTTACAGATGGGATGTCTGAGACCAGAATTTCAAATTCTCAGAATATTGTTTGTGATATGAACAAATGGGATAGGAATTTCTCTGAGGTATATTAAACAACATAAAGCTTTCTGGATTTAATAGTAACAGTATTAATTATTAAGTGATAATTAGTGTAATAACACTTCTGAACATTGTTGTACTTATCAACTGAACCGATCATTTAATTATATTAATAAAGCATCTGATATTTGTTAATTTAACACTGTCAATGAAATTTCTTTTCCAGTCTGTACTATTTTCTCAGTTACGGAACTGGATACATTTAAGTTATGATAGTATGAATATTAGACTTTAACCAGTAGCCTCACGGAAAAAAAATGGCTTAAACACTTTGTGAGTTTATATAACAAGACCGAAAACAAATCCCAGTTTATGGGAAGAGTTCATAAATTATTATTTATTTGAGAAAGTGTTTAACTTGAAGAACAGAAATATTAGCCAGAGTTGCCCTGATTCTGAAGAAATGAAAACAATGTACATCATGGTATAATTAACTGTGTATAGATATGCTAAAAGACAGAGGGCACTGCAGCAGCATAAAATTACAACAGAGTTGCTATTGTAATGCACAGAATTACACAGGCATCTCATTTTCCAAGGCTTCCTATTTTAACAAAATGCTAACTTGCAGGTTTTTTGTTTTTTTTTTTTTCATTTTTGTATCACACTTTCTATGAGGCCACTTTTTATCTTTGTTGATCTTGAAATGTTAAGAAGAAAAATCAATTCACACTGTGTTAAACTTTTCAGATTATTATGTTCAGTTCTCTTTGCACGATTGATACAAAAAATTGCTCTAACAGTTGCCTTACTGAAAATAAATACTACTTATTAGAGTGAGAGGTAGAAGGCAGCTGTTACAGTTGCATTAAGGACCATGGAACTTACTAACTAAACGACACATTTTGTAGCATTTAATTTTATTCTCAGCATGTATTAGAATTAGTATTTCATGTTAATGGATGAATACTAAAATGGGAGGCAAATTTATCATATAGCAATTTTGTTCAGCTTCATCTTCCCAGCTCCACCCTGAACTAGACTTTGGGCAGTTCATTTCACTTCCAAGTGTAAGAATATTTTGTCTTTAAAATAGATGAAGATATTGACTAAATGAGAAGACACATAAAGAACGTACAATCTGTGTTTCTTAAGGACTCCCGGGTTTAACTTAAATTCTTCCAGAGCAGGAGTTTTTAGTACAGCATTCAAGAAAGAAAGAAGAAAGAAAAATTCTCTGCTTTTGCTTCCTCTTTTTTTCCCCTTCTAAGTGGGAATCTTGTATTGACCATTTTTTTTTATAGAACAATGAGAACAATGAGACAGAGCTGCTGTTACCCTATGTATCTACCTTGGGAAGGAGGTAGAGAGCCTATAGAACATATAGTTCTCCAAGAGCTAGAAGACAAAGAGAAAAATCATACCAGTTTCACGAGTCTTAATAGTCACAGAAAGTTAGTTCATATTCATAATATTTGAAAAAGTAGTCCCTTAAAACACTTTCTAACACTTTTATATTTCCATGACACAAAAAAGACAATAGGAGGTAAAGGGTTGGTATTTTTGCAGGTCCTATACCTTGAGCTTTTCAACCAAAAGTTTTTAAATCCTAAACTTTAAACTAAATCTTAAGAACTTTTATAAGGATAAGTGAAGGAATGATATTGTATTTTTGTAGACTACTGCTGCTAGCTTTTTTAATATCCACTTTGCAGAAGACATTGAAGGACATTAGATGGAAAATGCAGAGAACTAGGCAAGATTTAGAAAAATTATGTTCAAACCCTCAAATTATTTTCTATCTGGGGGGAAGGGAATCAGTGTGCTCTGACTATATTGCATGAGAAACAAGGTAACATATTTTAGAATATGAATCACATAGACATCTACAAGGACTGATTCTGGCAAGATCAGCTGTATTAAAAAAACAACAAAGATAAATTTAAGAAACATTGATGGAAAACAATAGCTTTCAAATCTTTGCCTTTCTATTCAGATATACTGCTACAGGCCTGAGAAACAATGAAAATGAGTCTAGAGAAAGACACTAGACTAGGAACCCCCTTAAAATAGAATTCCTTAGTGAAGTTCTGGCATGGGGTGGGGGTGGGGGGAGAAAAAGAGATTGAGAGAGAGAGATGCATATAAATGAGGAGAAGAAATTAACTAGAACTATATTAGAAATTTTATTTTCTTATATTCTTCCTGTCATGGAACAGGAACAAATTTGAAGATGATTAAAATTTACACTTAGATTATAGTTATCTAAATATATTCACAGTTAGTGACCTGCATGGAGTTTTTAGCTAACTGAATAAAAGTAAATTTGGAATATGCTGTTCCAATCATGGGACTTCTTCAGAAGACAGCATGGGATATTCAGTCTAGTAGTTCTGAAAAAGCATGTATAGACTGACAAGAGGTATGAAATACTTTTTGAAGCTTACTCATAGATCTAAAAATAAAATTACACACTGTTGTACAGCTGTATTACAAAGCCTATCTATCACATATCTTTCAAGTCTATCAAGATTGCACATTACAAATTATGAGACCTAAATGTTTGACATTGTGTACCACGTTGATTTGATCACAGAAACCAAGCAAACCTACAGACTTTCAAATTGCCTTAAATGACAACTACTACAGGATGGAGCTTTATCTCTGCTGTGATAGTCTCTAATACCCCTTAGAAAGGGTTGGTGCAGAAAGAGGAATATTTCAATCACTTCAAATCTGTATGTGTGTGTGTCTCTTAGCGTGTCTGAGTCTAAAAAATGAAATACCAATTTTCTTTATCCTGAATAACTATAATTATATTGAAACTGATATTTCAGGCATGATTTTGCATGCATACTGGGCTCCATAGTGTTAATGGGAAGTAAAGGTGTTTCTTAGATGGGGAAAATATTGAAGAAGTAGAAGAGTTTCCTCCAGTGGTCACAGACCAGACCCAAACAAGATATATGTGGTTAGTATTTATCGAAGTTCAAAGAAGCATCTAGTTGTCTCCCTTCTTTCTTCATTGTGGATGTTTTAGTCTGCATAAATTTGCAGTTTCTCTGCGTATGTGCCCCAAAGTCCTCTACCTCTGTTGAGACTTAGGTATACTGAGTTTCCATATTGAGTAGTCAGAGGTGTGCAGGAGAGAGAAAGCATATTGACGCCAATGTGATGTTGCTCAGAAACAGAAACCTTATTTCGCACAGCACTAATGGTGTAAATAGAGACAAACTAATTATTCTCCCTACTCTTGGTACATATCTTTGATCAAGTCGACAAGAGTCTTCACGCACTCTTCACTTCTTTCTCACTGGCTTTACTATTTTTCTTTTGCAAAAGGCCAACCTTCCCATTTGTTTTCATCATAATTTTTAGTGTGCAGGACAAGTAGAATTACATTGACAAAAATATACACTTAGTTTGAACTCTCTCTTGAATATAAACATGTTTATTTCAAGAAAACTAATTTAATATGTCATCACAGAAAGAATGATGATGCCATTAAATTTATTCATAAATAGTGCACATATAAGGCCAGTGGAATTTTAATAAAATTAAGAGAAGACTAAGTGTATGCAATTTAATCAAGGATTTTTCAGGCAGGTATTTCTCTACAAAACAGTAAAACAATACAGCAAATTTATTTCTAGATCTGACTTATTGATCTGACTTATCATAGCCTATTGTAGAATAATTCTCTATAAGTGTATTTGTTTAGGACAGAAATTTTTTTCCTACATATGGTCTCAGAGTGCAGGTGAAAGAAGAAGAAAAAAAGAAGAAAATTAAAATATTGTACTGAAGAGTGTTTGATTGTGTTTTAGAGGTATCTAGCAGGATCAAGGTAGGTATGAGACACTAGGGACCATTCATAAGATTAAATGAGTTGAGCCCCAAGATTATGTAGAACTTGGGAAATTACATCACTGTTCTGAATTAAATTGAGCAATTTCTTATTGTGCTGAAAATCTTGCCAAGGAAAAAGTAATTATTTAGCCTCATTAATTAACCTAATTGTCTCTTAACTGGACTTGGATAAATCTAAAAGAGACACTTGTGGTCTCTTACTACTGAGTGCGCATCAAATAGAGTTGCTCTTATGTCCCAAAGCTTTTGTGGTTTGGCAGTGAGCCATAGCGGTCTTGTTTTCTTATTCCTCGTCTCTCTCTTTGACTACAAAAAGTTGATTTGCTCCTGAGTATCCATCCCAAATCTGCTTACTACTGTTTTTTTTTGTTTGTTTGTTTGTTTGTTTTTGTTGTTTTTTTTTTTTTCTTCCCATATTTAAAGGACTTCCTGCAACCTTCACCACTTGCCCTGGGAGTTTGTGCTAGAGAGAAAATTATTAGGTCTACACCTTCATATCTGTGCTCTCTGCACTGAGAGAACATTCCTCCTTATAATGCTGCCAAGTGCCATTCCCTTCTTTGCAATGTATTTATTTCCTCTACCTTTCCTGTATGTCTCTGTAGGCATATCAAGTTTGTTTTATTTTATTTACTACTATTGCTGTTAGACTCATATCTTCCTGTAATTAGGAAATGTCATTGAAGCATACAACTTGAGTTCACAATCTTGGCTTAGTTTTACCATTTTAGCTGGTCAGAATTGAAGTTTTAATTTGGAAGCCTAGCAGAGGAAGGTACCATGAAAGATTTCCAATCCATCCTCAAAAATGATTTTAAAAAGAAAACCACAAAACCTTCAAGGGTTCATTACAGTGTACAAGTTGGGCTAATGGCCTCAGGTTCATTATGTATACAACAATATTTCCCAGAGAACATAGTGTGAAAATATTGTTAAAGCTCTTGAAATATCAGATAGGAATATACCTATGAGAATCTGGAGATTGAAAGAGACTGCTATCCAAATTTCCCTACATTAAAAAAAGCTATGTGCAGAAGATTGTGAAAGTGTGCTGAAAAGGAAGGAGTTCTTCAAGAGGTAGTTTTGTATTCCTGTTAATTTTATAAATATTTCTATACCAAACACTTGATCTTAATTTCTCCAGATCCTAATCTGTTTTTATTCAGACTGAAAATTTGTAGCTACCTCCTATGTATGCAAGAAATACTCTAGAAAATGGTGAGCATAGAGAAACTGTCAAATGCAAAGACAGTGAAAGCTGTACAGTGTTATTTGTCAGATTTTATTCTATTTAATTTTGTTAACTGTTGCTCTGATAAAGAATGATTTCTTTTGTAGTTGACTTTTTTGTAAGACAAGTAGAAAGCATAGTTTAAAACTTTTCCCATTGATAATGCAGCCTTAGTCACCATCGGCAAATTGAGCAATGTGAACAACAATTTAAGTTTCCCCTCGTAGAAGCATCCTGTGGCAGTTGAAAGATTAGGGGCATGCAGCTGCTTTATAAAATCAATCAGTTTTGAAATACTGGAAGGAACTATTAACTGAACCTGCTTCTACTTCTGGAGAAGGTCTCCAACAGATTACTTTTGCAATGAGATAAATAAAGATTAGAAGTGTTCAGAACATATTTTACTGCAACTTCTGCCATCTCTTGCAGAAACGATCACTTACCAGAGAAGAAAGTTTGCTCCATTTAAATAGAGTCTAGTAAATGTATGGGATTAGAGTAATCAATTTCACATTTACATTGAACATCAAGATATAATCATTGAACTGAATAAACAAATCATAGAAACCAGATGTTCTATCTTATTTCTCAAATGCTGCACTACTAAGAGCCACATATTCAAAACATATTCTTCATTGGAAACAAGGCAGAGATTTACACCAAACTCCTTAAACACAATCTACTGTGCAAACACAAAACTTTTAAGGAGTTTGAAAAAACATTTCTGTACTTGAGACTTGTTCCTAACAGAATTTGTATTTATTTAGACTGAATGAACATTTTGTGTCCAAAAGACCTGAAGTGTTTTGACCTCTATCACTTGCCTCTAGTCACTAGAGCAGTATGAATATAACTGAACTGCAAACAAAATATTCACCAAATTTCTCTGTAACTCCATCTAATTTTCTTTAACTAGAAAATTTCTCCATAGAAAGGTCTGACAAACAAGCTGAAACCACATGTCAAAACAAAACAAAGATTTTGCATTATGGTTTATAAGAACACTGTTTCTAGCTAACACTAGTAGTGACATGATTTAGAAGCATTAAACACAAAAATACACAGCATATACACAGAAAAAAAAAAAACTTTTTTTAAGGAATTGATTGGGGATTTGAATTAATGCAATTAATACAATGTTGCTATGATATTGTCTAACACTGGAAAAATTCAGATCCCGTAGATTACAGACAGTCATTTACTAAAATTTTGTATTTTATTATTTGATTTTAAAATTAGTCTGATTTTACAATCTCTCTGAGCTGATAGGATCTGGGGGGCAATCTATGAAATTAAAAGAAATTATTTCTCATACAAAACTAAGTCAACAGAAACACTACGAAGAAATACTAAGAAATACTACTTTATCTCTCTACATCTCTCAAGAAGACCTCTTTTACTGAAAGTGTTGTTAAGCATCAGAACAGGCTGCTTAGGAAGGTGGTGGAGTCATCATCTCTGGAGGTGTTCACAAAATGACTGGACATGGCAATTAGTGCCCTGCTATAGTTGGCAAGGCGTTGGTTGGTCAAAGGTTGGATTCGATGATCTCAGAGGCCTTTTCCAACCTAAATGGTTCTGTGAAATCTACATATGTGAGAGAAAGGTACTCAGGAAAGAGCTGCTACAAAGACACCTGCCTCAAAGGTGTCTAAATGACACTTTCCTCAAGCATTAATTTGCTTTATGGAACCAGAAAATCTATAGGTATATACAGAATTATCAAGAGGGTCATTCCAGTGTCTAAAGGCTTATACAAAACAGAAAAGACATAAAAAACCCAAACCAAACCACTGCCACCAACAAAACAACCAGAAAAACAAATCAAACTCTCCTAACCCCTAAAATAACCCTTAACAAGCTCCTCTTACAAGCAATTTAACAACAAAAATAACAACAAAAATATCACAGCCATTTCAGCACAGAAGTATGAGTTTCTCAACTATGCAAAAAAAATTAAATCACAGTATCAAATACTTGTACAGTCAGGATTGTCTGCATTGTGGATGTTACTGGTTTAAGTCCACTGAGGACCAAAAATTCTTCGTACTTGCCAGAAGCATTAAAAACTGTCTGAACACCTTCTTTTCTTTGCCTGCCAATCCCTGATGGCAGATATCTAAGTGATAGATACTAGTATGTAAGCTGTCAAGGACATAGCTTCCAACAACTAATGTCCTCTAGGCTGGAACTATTTCTTCATTTTAAAGCTGAAGGGAGAGCTTGCCTTACCTGCTAGATCTCTTCAAAAGATCCTATTTTTCCTGTCATTAGGTATATATGAAATTGATGCTTAATGCTCTTCCTGTACTGTGATTTAAAACATTACCTGCAAAGTTTAGCATAGACACGAAAAGAAGTCCTCACCAAACTCAAGTTTTTTAGCTTAAATGTCCTTCCATCCTAGTCTTCTCTTTACCATTGATATCCTAGTGACTGAAATATTATTAGACTCCTGCAGAGACATCTCAAGTACACATAATTCTCATTCATCAAGAAATGATGTTGAAGCAACGTGCATACTTCGCAGCACCATTCCCTGTGCTTCCAACTGGTGTTGGAATATTTGCCTTTTCCTGTGACCTCTGTGTGCTTTAGATACTTTTATATAGCCTGAAAGGGAAGTTACCTGCAGTATAATTTTCTTGAAGGAATTGGGTACATTCTTTTGTTAACTGACTGGGTTCTACATTTTTTATCTTCAGATTGCCTTTTTTTTTTCTCGTTTTGTTTTGCATATAGCCCTTTGGTTTTAAGACAAGATTAAGATCATAGCCATGATAGAAATTCCTAGTTCTAAATCACTCTTACGGATTCTTGGCAGTTCTGATCTAGTCTGGCATGTGTCCTCATTCTTTTAATAGAACTAAGAAGGTGTTCAGCAGTAAGCTGAATTTTGCACTTTCAAATAACAGAAGCATCAGAAGTGTTTTGGTAGTTTCTGTACCACGCTTACAGTTCCTTGGCCTATGGCAGTCGTAGATGTCAAGACTGAAAGCACAGGATGACAACTTGAATTTGGAGATTTGTAAGCAGTAAATTCGTGATGGTCATCTTATCAAAAACTGTTTCTTAGGCTATTTTTGAAAAGCTGGCATCTTTTTTTTATCATCCGTGGTCACTTTGTTCAAATATAGTGACTGGAACGATGTAATTTTCTTTCTCTGTGAAAAATACTAACCAGTGGTGACTTTTATGTGAAAGAAGCAAGTGTTGAATATTTAAGAGTTTATGCTAAAGAAGCTGTAGAAGAGATAGGATTTATGCAGAGAATATTGTTTGTGTGTCTACTGTGGGATGGTCATACCTCATGTTGCACCTTTCTACCTAGTTGGAAACTCACATAAGAATTGTCCTCATTGTAGAAGCAGGTCCTTCTTCCCTGGCTTTTCATAATTTTCCTGGGTTTAAACTTATGGCACAAGGAAAAGTTTTCTCAGGCGGGATAAGAACCACGACTGAGGGTGTGAACTCTCTATCCATCCCAGTATTGAACATTATGAAAACAGAGACACTTTCTACCATGTCTGGTCTCTACTATGCTATTATTGAGGTGGTATTTAATGTATTTTGTGACGATCCTGTGCCTATTCTCAAATGTGTGGGTCTGACTAGTGGCTGGGCTATTGTGCTTTCCAAAAACCTGAAACTGTGAATATGTTTTCTGACAGTCAGTCTCTAGACTTTCTTTTCTTAAAACGTGTCTGTGTTTTAATTTTGCAGGTAACAATAAAGTATAATCCATTGTGCAACTATTAATCACCTTAAATAAAGAAACCTCTTGTAATCATTCAACATCTCCTTACCTTATGTAGATGAAAGAAGAATCTTCAGGAGGCACACGTTTTCTATTTGAAGTGCATTTTAATTTTCTTTTTAAAGTCTTCAGAAAAATGTATATACATATAACTTCTTTTCTCCTTAAAATTGCTGGACAAGAAATGAAATCAGCAAAATTCTACCAATTAAATGGGAAGACTCTACCCTATATTTCCTGGTTCAACAGACAGTAAAGAAAACACTGTCCTAAGACACCCTGTTCTTGCTATCAGTAGATAAGATAGTTGCTAACTCTGAATTCTCATTTCAAACTTTTTTCCTATTTTCTAAATAAAGGACAAGAAGTGAAGCATTTTTAACTTTTCTTCTTTTCATCCAGATGTCCTATTTAAACCTTGGCAATCAGACAGAAATATAAAACAGAATGAAAAAAAAACTTTGAAAAATCACTGTATCTTCCTTTGTGTCTTGCCTTATGTACACTATTTTAGGTTTTATTCCTATTTTCTTTTTAAAATGCTAATACTTAAAGGCCAAAGAAACCCTGCTCCGTTATCCACCTGATGTGACTTTTCTACAGTCATTTTTTATTTTCAGAAAACTAGTATTTCCATATTTTGCAACATATTCAGGAAAAATACCATGACCTGTTCCTCATTTGTCTATCTCTGAAGTGGCTTCAGTTGAACAACTTGTTAGGACCTGAGGGACAGAAATGAACAGAAACACTGCTTTCTGTTTGATTTGGTTCAGAAAACCAAATTTCATTGAATTGCAACTCCCAAAGTATTACAGTTGATAGCTGGACTATACCAGAAGTCACAGAAAACTTCAAATTTGCATTAAATGGATGGTTAGCACTGTTCAGTGCCATAAAGAAAAGCAGGAGAAGGGTGATCTTCCTTCAGAAATGCAAACACCAGCTGTTCTGCTACAGGTTTATATCCTCTCTATAGTGAAGGCTGAAAAATACTGCCATAGTTGAGCTCATTTCATATCTTGGAGTGCTAAGCATCCACTAAATGCAGGTAACAAGCAGGTACTAATTTCAGCCCCTCAGGACTGAGAAGGTTTACATTTGCTGGGTTTTAATCTTTTTTCTTTTTTTCTTTTTTTTTCATTCAGGTGCTATCAAATGATTCAAACCAGAGTATGAAGTAGCTTATTCAAATGTGTGTATGTGTTTTCCAGTAGCTTGGGTATACAGTATGAATTTCCAAACAAAACATTCCATGTACGTAGGATTTTGTCAGGGTCAAAATGGCAAATTTGGATTTTTACTCTCTCCTCTTTCACTGTTTACCTTTCGGTTGGTTTTTTGCTTGGATGTGGTTTTGCTGTTCTTGGTAGGGGGGTGGATGTTCTCTACATGTTTAACATATGTATTTCCTACTCATAGAAGCAGGTAGTAATTTCATAATTAGCTTACTTGCAGTAAGTTGGGAAACTCAAAGGAAGAGAACGTCTTCAAAATCAGATATTGTGAAATCTGATATTACATTTCGAGTCCCTCCCAGGGTCCTGTTGCTGAGGGTGTACATAGATCAGTATACAATAGACTGCAATAACTTGGGCGGTAACACATTGGCCACCATTGGCAGGTGAGCTGCATTTCAACGTCTCTGTGCATGCACCTAAGGCTTTGTAAATGCTATGGAATGTGGAGTATTGGACAGTGCATATCCCTGAACTGCCTTTCAAAAAGTTTGTCTGGCTCAGATAAACAGAAAGCACACTGGGGTTTGTTGGTTTGGTTTTTTTTTTTTAGTTTTTTTTTCTTTTACTTCTAAGCATTGCTACATAAACACATTTTAGTGCCTTTTGCATTAACTAGAAGCAGACAGCCATTTAGGACTGAAGTTTTGTAGCTTTTTTAACCTGCAATAACTCCCTTATTCTGCAGTCCTATGTCTGTACCCAAAAGCTGGGTGCTGTTTAAACCTTCTCCAGTTGTTCTCTGTGTTTCTGGAGCGTTCCAATTCTAGTGAGGTTTTCACAGCTCCATTCCTATGCTCAAAGTATTTCTCTTCATGTGATTTATTCCTGGCACCATTGGCTCTTTGTGATTACTCAGAGCCAAAGAGTCTTAACAGAATTCTTCTTCCTCTAGTGCTTCACTTTGTACTGATCAGAAATGTTGAACATGATTCCCTGCACAAGAAAATATCCCGTTTCTATGGGAGAAACATGAAAATGAGAACATTTTACCTACAAGATCTCCTGTGCAGCTGGAGAATAGGGCATCATTATCTGTCAAGAAAGACTGACACAGATCTACAGACTGAGAAACAAATGCAGAAGGGTTATAGCAGGATAATTTTACATTTTGGATGGCTGTACAGAAGAGCGTCTTGAGCTGAATAAGGAACTACTGGATCATCTTTTCTCAGTAAGTGCTGAATAAATACATGGGAAATTTTTTCTTGGGAGTCCTAGCTGTGAATTTCTGGGGAACCTGTGGAAGCTGGACCCCAAAGGATTTAGGGGAAGATTTTAAAAAGTATGTAGATGGTCCTGAAATTTCAAGTCATGGAAGGCTCTAATTCTCGGCATAGTGTTAGGGGGTATAAGGCACACAGGTATTCCCACTGGGAACTTGTTTTTGTTTACAGTTGGGCAATTAGGAACAAGGGCCTCAGTACTGGGAGATCTGAAAGTACTGAACTCCAAGCCTATCCTTGGCACATCAAGACAGTTATTGTACCTTCCACTAGTTCACTCAATTAACATTCATGCTCGTGGGAAAGGAAATATGCAGAGGGATGTTTTTGGGAATTTGCCTGGTATGAACCACTTAGTAATATGCCTACTTACGATGCATTAGATGACTGAGGCAGTCCTCCTTCCACACAAGGACAAGAGCCTGGAAAATACAACTATTTCTACAAACAGGTATTTGTAAGTCTAGGAGATTTTTATGTTCATGTATATGTGAGACATGGACACAGTAAATTTTCAGGGTATGCTTGCCTGATGCTTTACTGAACCTTCAGGTTCTCCTCACTGTAGACCAACATTTTCTTCCTTAACTGAGAGACGTCTTATCCAGTCAAGGATAACAATTACTATATTCTATTCCACTTGCAGTGAGGCAATGTGACCAGACTAGGTTATCTCCAAAGTGAAAGATAACATCTGTTCAAAAGAAATAGATAATAAAAAGGGAAAAAAAATCTAGCATCCAAATTCATCAACTGCAAAAATGATAGCTTCGACCATGGGGAGTCAGGTATATCCTTTCTTTATTCTCAAACCTGGACCAGAAGCATCTGAACTATCTTAAAGTTACTTCTGTGCTATCCCTTACAGAGCACATATTCAGCAGATTCTATGTACATACATGGAACAAATGAATATATTTTTGAACTACTTTCTTCAGCTCTCACTTGGATTTATCAAAGATGGTAAATATATGAGTGGAAGAATGCACTTATTTTCAGGGACTCGTTTTGGAGAGATCTACTTCCTAAGTCAATATATCAGAGAATAAGCTTAAACAAAAACCCTGTTGCATATTTTGAGATCTCAGGACTCACTACCACCCAGAAGTGAGCCTTTTTTTGACATGATATAATAAGGCAGAAAAATGTTTCTATCAAAATCAGTGTTTTGATAGAGGAATTAAATGAAGACTCCAAAGAATATTCAAGTTCCAATATTAATTGAAAGTCAAATCAGTAATATCAAAGTCAGATACTCCTTACACAGTTTTACATGAAAACTCACGTCTTTCTAAATGTACCTAGAACCTGTCTCTTTTAACTGCTGATATGAGAGCTAAAAGCTCACAATTTCTTGTGCTGTTGTAGGTATTGTAGGGGTGCTTGTTTACTCTCATCATGAACTATGATCAATTAAAAAAACCCATACATACAAGAAATATAAAATTTAGACCAGATTTTAAACTTAAAAAAATTAGGAACACTTTCCCCTGGTGATTAAAGCAACCCCTTCCAAGTTTCCAAATATGGATTAATGTCAGCATATCAAAATGAAGCCAATCCCTTTAAAGTAAAACAGTAGGGTACATTGCAAAGGGTTAGGCAGACAGCAGATTCTTCTTAGTGAAACTGGATGATTATGTAAAATGCAAATAAAAAAAGTTTCCAGCACATATGGCAGCAGAATTTGAGAACTGGTGTCTGCAAGAGTGTGAGAAAAGTTGTTCCTCCTTTTAGCTGCTGGTTAGAAGGAAAAACAGTCCTGAGGAGTTTATTCATTGTCTTCCCAGATATAAAAGCCCTTTATATAGAAGGCCTTTTCTTGCAATACAGGCCATATCTTCAAAAAGGGTCTAAATTTCAATTTGTCTTTTATCTGCTTAATGGTTCATAAGCTTCTCTGATCTTGTTTGTTTTAATCACACAGAAATGAGGACAGACAGTTATCATAGCTAGGTGCACCCTTCAATATGACTGACTTATTAAAAATTATTAGTTGACTTTCCTATCAAAAACTTGTACGTGAAACAAGTGCAATCTTTTTGTATATTTGAAAAGATCATAAAAAGACATTTCATTATTTTAGACATGCAAATTCTAGCCTATGATTCCTCATGAATTATTTGCTATGCTATTTATAATTTAGATTTCCTAATTTCTTGTTATTTTTATCAGGCAATATTGTCTTATTTCCTTATTGGATAGAAAAAACCTTGAGAAAGTGTGAGGAACACAGAAAAGAAACACCTGTAGGAAATTACATATTTTATATATTTAAATAAATATTTTTACACACGTAAACCCCAATTTCTTCCAGAGTCTGTGATGACACTTTCTTTTGACAGACTAAACTGTTGTTCACATCAACAATTTGGAAAAAAATTAAAAAGATACAGTAGTATCAAAATTGTATGGTGTTCTTGTACTTCAGCCTGTGCCCATGAATACTTACTCTCAGCACCATTATTTTCATTACTGTTCTCTGCTGTTTGCTGCCTTGTTTAGTCCTAAGTATACAAGTATTCAACTATACTACATAACTTTTTCAAAGACAGAGTCAATTATTTCTTAAGCACACATTGATATGAAAGGTTAACAACTGATTAGAGGTTGATGTAAGTCTCAAGAAGTAACTACAATTACAGTGTATATGAATTTAAACCATGACTAATAAAAGAAAAAACCACAATGCTCTCAGAACTTTTAGAAATTTCCATTACTTTATTTTACTGTTATGGAATGAGTGTCTAATTTTGTCATATTGCCATAGAACATGAGGATATTACCATATGTTTCTTTTTATGATAAAAGTGTAGGCAGATATTTAAGTATAGTTAAATGAACTAATTTATCTACAAGCTATTGGTATCCTTCTCTTTCAGCATACTTATTTTCATTTGATTCATACACTCACCCATTGGCTTGCCAAAATATTCTTTTCAATAAGGGATTATTTAGATATCTCTTTCTGTTCTGAATATTCATAACAGTCTTTAAAAGGTGAAATTGCTTTTTAACGTAAGAAACCACCCCTAGCTACTCCTTCTGCTCTGTGTTATTAGACCAGGTAAGAATGGAAGTACCTGATGCTTAACTAATAATGGACTAGCAACAGATAACCTTGGTTTGTACATTAAATACATAGAAGGCTAAAAGAAAACAAAATGTCATATAGCAGCAGAAAAGATGAAGCTATGCTACTTATTAATGGTTTCTCAAATAAAAAATACTCTTTGTTCTGAGTACTAGAAAGCCAGTACATAAATACTAGCAAACATAACTAATTTTCTGTCATAAGTGGTTCCAAATAGCTGCACCTCTCTTATGCTTCTTGTCCAGATTCTTCAAAAATTACACACTGTTACAGTAAACTATTTATTCAGTCTTCAAGATAAAACCTACGGAAGCAGCCATTTTTGTGGCAAAAAGCTTTACTAGATAGTTATCCATTGTCAGCTTTGCCTCAGGATGGAAAACTAACAAACTAGTTGCTAATTACTTAAACTGGCTGGCTCCTTGGGAAACAGAGTTTCAATAATGCATGACTTAAAGACCACACTGTGCTGTTTATCCTTTACAAAAGGTATCTGTTCCTTGCCATTATGTCTATTCTGTGATTCGGAAAACATGTAACTCTGTGCTTAAAAGAAGGCACTACTGGTAACAGGAAACTGGTTCTAGATAAATTACTCATGAAGGAGGGGGCAGAGAGAAGGAATAAATGGGCTCCACATTTATTGAAAAGAATAACCTATTGCTCTAGAAATTTGCTTCTTGATCCTATTTTCTTTTCATATCACTACCTAGTTGTTACATGAGCTGTCATTGTGATGAAGATAATTATTTAAATAGGAAGGGTCTTATAACTACAAAAGCAGTGTCATTTTACCAATTTAGAGGCTTTATAAGATTCTCTCTTTTACAAAAAATCCCTATGCAAATGAAGGAGAAAAAAAGGCTGCTTTTTTTTTTTTTGAAGATCAAACCAACTATTTCTGCAAAGGCCCATGGTCACACTTCACTTTGAGATTATTTTTTAGATGGGGAATAAATGACATTGATCAAGAGTAATTGTACTTGTTAAGTGACTTTTATTTACAACAACAACAAAAAAGAACACCGCCAGTTTTTTTAAAGCTTGGGAAGCATTAGGCCTTTCCACCAAAGAATACAATAAGTACAATGTAACTTTGAAGACCAACTGCAGTAAATATAAAATATTCATATTAAATAGCTGGTGAAAGAGTAGAAGGACAGAACTCTTTCTTTTTAATACAAATAATTGGTGAAGTAATTTTAAATAGTGAATGAAGTCATTTTGTATTTGTGAACAAATATAAAACCTGACTTCTCAAATAAGCTAAAGACAATGAAAAATTGACTTATTTCTAATCATGTATAGATAAATTGAACCTTATACTCTACTAAGAGCCAACACACTCAAGCTTATAGAGTGAATTTTCCAGAGAGCTCTATCCACCATGAGAGTTTTCGAAAGTTTTTTTTAAAATGTTACATGACAGTTTAGGTAAACTTTCATTTAGGAAAAGTGTCATACTTAACATTCTCATTTCCTTACTTTATGTCTTCTTAATAAGATAAAGTAGATAAACTTTTGTTGTGATTTGCGGGTGTTATGTTTCGTCAAGATATAATTCTGATTTAATTAACTTTTTCAAGGCACATGAAAATAGCAAAAGTAATTATTTCCCTAAATACTATCCATTCTTCTTAAATGAAGCATTACTTCCCAAAACAAAACTGGATTAAAAAGACAGTGTTCATTATATTTGCGTTTAATTATAGAGACTATGCATGGATTTCCAAACACACTCCACATCACACATAAGCTTCCAGATGCATTCCACATTTTTCTGCCAATACATAAAATGTGACATGTACAAGGCTTCCAAGGGAGGCAGGTAATCTTTCTTATGAAAGTAGGTAGTGAAATGTTTTGAAAAATAATTTCCTATAAAAATGGATCACTTTCAGAGTCTTTCTGTGAGCTCCACTATCTTCTCAAGAATTCCTGGACTCAACCTAATGCATGAAGGGCTAAAAAACATCTCAGCCACAATACAGGTTTTAGGAGTTTTTCCTGTCTATGAACTTTTCACTTGCATTTGGTCCTGAGTGTGATCCTTACTTAGATTTCTCATCTTTTGGTAGTGACAACTTTTGCGTTACAACCTTATATGCTGATCACCTCTCTATTGCCATTTTCCTCTCAGGAAATGCAAACTAAATGGTGTACTAAGCTTGCAAAACAAAATACTATACTTTGTCTCTCAGCCTTCTAGGACAGAGCATTGTTTGTGCTACCTTTGACACAGGTTCCCCTGAGTTAAAATTCAAGCTTACTACAGCTGGAATGTCTATAATGCTGTGCTTTTATCTGCCACCAAAGCATGTGTCCTGTACAGATGGAGGTACACTGCTCATGAGTTGGCTGTATGGCTAGCCAGAATAGAAAGAAGGGCATTTTATATTTTTTATCCAAATAATCAGAGGAATGAATGCAAAGGTCTTGTCAAGGTTATCATTCATTAGCACAAATAGCAAGCAGCAAAATCTTAAAAGAAACAAGTAAAAACCCAGAGAAAATCCCAAACCCTAAATGTAGAAGTTTAGCCTTACAATGATATTGCACCCCACACTTTGAGTCAATTTATTGTAATGCCAGTAGGGATTGAATTCAGTGGAGTGAAACATTATAAAGTCCACTTGAAATACAACAAGGAAAAAATCACATTAGCCTAATTATTTCACCTCTTAATGACTGAATGAGTGGCAAATTGTTAAGAACTTGGTGCAGCCAGCATCCAGTAGACACTGAAACAGCTCTTAGAATCTTACAGGAGTGCCCGCACACATTGTCAAGACAATTTCTATAGTGGCTCCTCGCATTGTAACACAAACCTCAAGCATTTAGATCAGCTCTGCAGAGAAATTAATCTTTTGCTAGACTGGTGCTAAGTGGGACCAGTGAGTCCTGTGGTTTGTACAAAATAAGAACTCTGACTTTCTCCTCATTCTAAAATGTGTTCAGAAAATGGCAAAGACAACTCATCGATGGCCCTGCTTTCCTCATTGTCATATGCCTTACTCAGAAATATCTCCAGATTTGGGCCCTGTGAAGAGTAGAATCCAGGGTGGAAATTGCTAATGCTTCATGTGTTGGATTTTCACTTTTCACTTTCACTTTTTCGGTTCTCTCTGGCACGGCTACTGGCTCAGTGGAATGGAGCTTGAGCCCTACTGGGGGAAAAAGAAATAACATTGCCTATCAACAGTTCTCTTCAGTCAGGTAGCACATGGTTTTGGAAAAGAGAAATCTGGAAATTCACTGGATTTGAGTCCTAGAAAATAATCTTGTTTTATTTTATGGAAGAAAGATTTTCCCTTACAAAAACATGGTTTGTATCAATTGTCCAAAATCTAAAGCACATTTATTCCAAATAAAAAGTATACTTATTAACTGCAAAATTAATAATTAATTTTCTTTTTTTAAACTGGTCTAATTATATAAGAACATAAATCAATATCTAAACTTTAAACTCAACATCTCATGTTTAATACTAGCACCAGAACATGTAAAGCTCATATCCCTAACTCTAGGGGAAGAACACATTGCTAATGCTATTTAATGCATCTACTCTTAAACAGAAACTGCCCTATTTTTAAATCATACTTCCATTTTAGAATCAGACCAAGAAATTTGGTATCTCCTGTGCAATTTTCTTGAGTCCAATTTAAATTTAAAAAGCAAACAGGAACATTGTATTTCTTAGCATATCTAGGTAATTTTCAATTTTCACTCCGAATCTGTCCTGTGAGAAGAACACTCCTTGATGACAAATTCTCCCAGAGAAAACTGTTCAGGTTTTGGCTATGGAGCCATTCTATTCTACACCATGTAAGTTATAGTCGTGGTTTTCGTTCTCAGAAAATTAGGATGAACCAATAGGTGGAAATATAAGATAGGCATTATATAGTATTACAGAGATTCTCTACTAACCCCTCCATCATCCAGTGCAATACTTGCAGACCACGTTGATACACATTTTTCCTTTGTTTCTTCACAAAGGAAAAAAGATTAGTGCAAGTGAGGAATAGTGAAATGTTTGTCTAATTCCCGTGTCTATAACCAACTTGTAGTTATTAGTATATCTCTTAGTTTCAGCTGGGATTGAGTTGATTTTCTCCCTAGTAGTTGTGTCTTGGATATAAAAAGCAAATAGAAAACTTAGGGCTGAAAAATAATATTTATGCAACAGATTTAGCTTAAAGATCACGCAAAATATTCACTTTCATGGAATAATCTTCTATGCTAACTTATTTAGATTGTTACGAGTAGATAGAATATTAAGATTCTGTATGAACGGGTGCTGCCTAGTAAAAAGTTTCAGCATTCCTCTAAGTAGACAGAATGGGACAAAAAATTCTCTCATTAAAAAATGATCCCTATACTATCACTTGCTCTGCATTTCATGGCTGTGGTAAGCACACTTTTGGAACTTCAGTGTGGCAGAGACGGACCATATGAAATTGATTCACACCTTAAAGTTCAGTCAATGGTTCCAAGGAAATTACACACTTTATTGCACTTAAGCACAGAGAGATGAGCAATAATGAAATGCTAATGTGCAGCAGCCATAGGGTACTTATTATTGACATAAATAGTAGTCCAAGAAAATGGCTTTTTTTTTTTTTTTGATGACTGAGCAACAATTGATGTAATAAGTTTAGCCATCTCTTGATTGGAAAATAATGTAATAATGTAGCATTAAAAAGAAGAAAAATGTACATTTACATATATAAGAGGTACAGAAAGAATCTGCTTAGAACATGGACAAATGAAGTATAACACTTCTCTGAAAGGGAGATGTGAGCTACAAATAAAGTGACAGAATTAATGTGAATTGTCTTTGTTTATTCCAAAATATTCACGTATTAGAGCTATGTCAGGAAATGTTTTGTGCTTAATAAGGTCTGATATAATATGCATTTTGTTTAATTTCAGTTCATTTTATAGATGGCACTCTCAAGACAACTATCAACAGCCTCTGAAATACATAGCATTAAAATTTCTAAATGCACTTAAAACATGCACAAAAAATGCACAAAACAGATAAGAAAATATGTTGGTAAATTTAGAATCTGGCCGCCTGAAGTTTTAAGGATGGAATTAAAGAGATTTCAGAATTTACACACAAGCTGAGAAATACAGCTGAGCTGTTTTAATCTCCTAGGGGATCTTGACAGAAATTTATATTATATGTCTACTTAATTCCTTTGTCATGCTAGACATGAGAAAAGTGGTGGAATTCTTCTCTGTCCCCAGAACACCATGGTAAACAGAATTAATATATCATGACGTCAACATGACTTATGCAACTGTCACCTTTTTGGCAGCATGTGCTTGGCTTCCCTTTCCTGGGTGCTACTCTCTCATTGTGCCCAGGCTCTGGGTGTAGTGGCTGCAGAACTCTTAGCATTCTGAGACAGAAAAAAAAGTAGAAATGGAACTGAGTCAATGGAAAACTCAAGAAAGTCTGGAAGGGTGTTTTTTGCCCCTGAAAATGTACTGATAAAATATGATCAAATATCCTGATGGGATAATATTGTATTCTCATTTTAAGTCATATTTAATTCCTGAAACTTGTTAATTATTGCAACAATAAACTATTTTAGCAAATGTGAACAGAAGACCTAATCCTCAAGTTCTGAAAATCATAGCTCTACAGAAGGCATTAAATAGATATATATTTTCCCAAATGGTTTGGTCATTATCCTTCCCCTTCTGAAATTCTGTTAACTTCTTTCCTTTCGTTTAGGAATTATTTTTCTCTCCTGACAAAACTTTAAATTGTGAATGCCCCGGATTATTTTCTCTTTCCTTTCGCATAGCACAAGCCAGCTTGTGTAGCTCTCCAGAGACTGCTGCAAAATTGTGTTCACAGACAAGACACCATTTTTGACTACGTGATACCTCACATAGCCATATGATTTCGAATTTTCTGTGCTTTGTAGGAAAACAAGTCAACATTTTTCAAGCACCTGGAGTCCACTTTTCTTAAATGCTTTGCTATGTATCTACTTTTTAAAATAACATTATATAGCTATAATACAGATACGATTTTAACACTTTAATACATAAAACCAATAAAATAATTTAAAATACATTTAATGAATATAAAATATTTTAATTGTTAATAATATTAAATAAAAATAACACAAAAGGGGAAGTTTAAAAGATACAGTCATTAGGAAAAATTAATGTCTACAGTAATTAAGTAATGAAAGAGAAGTGTGAAGCTTCAAAAATTATTTAAAGAGCTATATATTGAAAAATGTTTGAAATATTTCATTGCTTCACAGACTTAGCTTGAAGTCAGACACTATATAGTGAATAGAACAGACACAGTTATCTAAAGTCTTGCTGAAAACTGTTGTCATAGTGGATAATGACATGGTTTTGGACTACATATACATGATCATTTTGACATTACATACGAGAGGTCCCCTAAAAGGAAGCCCTTATATCTGTTACCATTTTTGTTAATTCAAAATACTCTTTAGTCAGGATATCCTTCCTCGGGACAGAGCTTTTTCAGTTAGGCAAACAAGTTCAAGCTTTCAGTGACAGTGCAGGATGCTTCGGCATCTTACAATGGACTTAATTGTTTTCTCAGAAGGGGTAACCAAAACCCAGTTTAGAGGTGCTACTTCTGATGGACTGGGTTTAACTCATTGTACAACGTGATAAACAGGGGACAAAGGGAATTTTTCCTTCTCGTATATTTTCCAAACCTCTGGGGTTTTTTAGTTGACTTTATTGATCATTCACAATGCATAGAAGGAACACCTTTTTCTCCTTTTTTTTTTTTTCTTTTAAATTTTTAAGGTAACAGTTAAACCAAAGAGTAGATGGGTCTTTTACTTATGTTACTTGAAAGTTGCTGGTTTTTGCAAGCAGTATGGGCTAGCTCACATCAGCGATATAGTCACTATTTCACAACTAGGTTACAGACTTGTTATGAAGTTCAACTTCTGTTCATCAGAAGCCAGACAAGGAGTTAAGCAGCGTACCTCAGCAAATGTGCACTTTTAAAATGCAGTTCCTTTATTGGTAACAACAGAATCAAGTTGCCAAAACTGCATATTACAGGTGCAGTACACTTGCTGAAAGTATTGGGCTGAATTCCCGTCAAAAGCTAGGTCTCTGGACGTTCATGGTAAATGCTGTGTGTGTTCTGGTGCTTAAGGAACTCTATCAAAAAAATCTTGAATAGGTGATACTAGTTTATTCCACATCCAAAGGTTTACAGTCTCCTGAAGACCCAGACAAATCATCTTTCTGCTTTCCCTACCGACACTGTCTGTTCCCACGCCTTAAAATAAAGCTTTTTAGGGGCAGAGGGAAAAGCCTCCAATTTAAATGTAGCAAGATTTTGCTTGCTTGAGGCAATCAGAATGTATTAGAGGGGATACTTCTTCCTTTTACAATGGTCCGTTTTTACACAAATTGACCCACATAAGGAAATATAAAATTGTTGCATAGGTTTGCTGAGACACTGTCTATTTTCAGGGTAAGAAGGAAATTCGACTAACTCCCATATTTTATCCAGAAAAAAAATAGAACACAACTGACTGTTAGATGGATTCTTCACATTCTGCAGGTAGCCTGCATCATGAGAGGACTCAGGATATAGCAGTCATCTCATGTGTTCATGCAAATTTGGAGACTGCTGTCACCGGAAGAAATAAGGCCAAACAAGCAGAGTTTCTCACTGGAAATTAGATAATTATATTGTGTATAGTAAGGGAGCAGAACTCAGTGGAAAAAAAAAAAAAAAATGCCCTTAAGTATAATAATTTCTTCTGGGTAAGTAATCACTAGGTAAAATGAATGTCCCTCGCTTGGATTCCTAAACTTTGAAAGATCAGAATTTTTTTTCTCATAGGAGAAGGTAGTTAGATGACATGTTGTGTCCAGTCCCCACCTAAATACAAAAGCTGATGTGTCCCTCTTGTTGTCTGTCCATGAAGCCAGTGGATAAACTTCGTTGTCATGTGACATTCTTTATGTTTACCAACTAGCAATCTGAAACGTCTAATGAGGTTAATTTTTCCATTTTCAAGATACAATTGATGTATAATGATTTTGTGATGGCATCTTTGATGTGTGCACGTACCAGAATTATAAATTTTCTAAAATTACTGTGTTTTTCCCCTGTGGTCAGCATAAAATAACAAAGCACTCAAAGATAGAGAGGTAAGACTTCATCTGGGAAAGCTATGCAGCTAATCTGACAGTTAAACCTGAAAAATTAAAGAGAACAAACTTCAAGGAAATGCCTACTTATGTACTTTATTATTTGACTTCATCGTCTCGGTTTTTTTTTTTAATGCTGTGGTATGGGGAAAGCTAGATTGGGCTCAGGCTGCTTCTCTGGGAGACTAGGAGCAGTCTCTGCCAATTTATGAATTTGTAAAACATGATGTAAGAAAACTTCCAAAGAAACTAATGTTGATGCCACTTGTACTGGTTTGAAAGCAAACCAGAGAGACTCCAAGTCAGAAATACAATTTAATAGGAAAAATAAAATAAATGCAATAGTACAAAAAGAAAAACCACTGACAGAGTCAGAATACAACCTGACACCCTGTCGGTCAGGGTGTTGGTAGCAGTCCGATTAAACGGTGCCTGCAGTCTGCTGGAGTGATGGTTCTGTTGAGGCAGTGATCTTGTCAAAGGGTCTGGTCTTCCTCGGAAGGTCCTGTGGTGGCTGTGTAGCTCTTGTCCTCTGGAAACCCAGGAGGGAAGGGCAGCCTCTGGTGTTCCAAACCTCCAAGTATATACAGATGGGAACGCTCAGTTCCTCCTCCTGGGCGGAGCATCTCACAATGGGATGGTGAGTCATGAGGCAAGACATTGATGGGCCCATTAACAGAAGATATCCCCCTGGAGGGAGGATGGGTCATGGGAGAGATAAGAAACACTGCCCCACCTGGTTTCAACAGCTGGCCCATTAACAGGAGATATCCCCAGAGTTTATCAGGGATGAGCCATGCAGGAGGTGGGGAACACTGCCCCACCGGTTTTTTAACAGCTTATGAAGATGGTGATAGAATATATACTTTTGGGCACATTTTACATTGTAACCTAGGACACCACTTTAGAGTCACCACGGCTCTAGAGGAGAACCATTTGCTGGAAAGAGCACTCCCAGATCTAGTTCCAAAATCATTAAGAGCTTAGATCATAGAATGGTTCTTAAATTCCATTACATGTTTTCCCTCCACATGTGTTTCTTAATTGCTAATCTCCTGAACCTTTTGAGGTAAGTGTATATGTTTCTCTATTTTCCTCTTTTATATTTCATCTTATGTACTTCTGGAGTATCTGATCCATAAAATATCTAAGTCATAAATACAGCCATTCCTATTTTATTGTGACCTCTCTTCTTTAAAATATATCTGTGAGGAAAGGTTTCAGAGGTTAAAACTAAACACTTTTCCTACACTTATGCTTTATTTCACAGTAGTCATACCATCCCCTACAATAGCAGAGAACTCTTCCAAAGGCTTTCTGAAACTTCTGAGATCCTCAGAAATTATGGTTTTATTCTCCAAAGAAGAGAACTACTTTGTGCAAATAATGACATAGTAGCTTTTGTATTTCTGCAGAGCTGCTGAAGGCTTCTTTCCCTCCCAGTTTGCGTACTGCTGTCAGTCTAAAATCAACTGGAGTCACCAGCTGCATGTCATATCTGCACATCATATCCCCCTTGCTCCCCGTTTCAGTTCTGCTTTCTGGAACATTTAAAATTTTCTAATTTCACCTAACTTTTCAAAGGACTTGTTGAGACTTGTCAGAGGGCTCCAGTATCTTACAGCTGGAAAAAATCAATTTCTAATTAGTTAGCAGTTGAAGATTTTCCTGTTAGAAACTGAAACCAATCAACTGCAGCTTTCAGTTTTATGTTACATATCTCAAATATGGAAAAGAGAATACTGTGTTGTCATAACAAATGTCACTTATCACAGTTGTGGGCTTACACCAATATTCGACTGTCAGTAGTTTAACAATATACAACTGGGGAACACACTTTCTTTTTACCACCATTCTTTTGTTTTCCTCATCCTTAGACCTTGTCACTGTGTTTCCAAACAGAGCAGAAAGTTCATAAAAATGGTTGAATATTTGGTCATTTCCAATGTTAGTGGAATATTATTTTCATCTTCCCCCTTTCTTACCTTCCAGGCTTCCCTCTTACTGCTTATGGTGCAGGTCTTTGTTTTTTCCATCTTTTTTTTAAATCAGGGGACAGATGGGATGAATGGATGGATGGGAGGAAGAATGGACAGAAGGAGGGAAGGAAGGATGGATGGATGGGAGAAAGGAAGGATGAACGGAAGGAAGGAAGGAAAGGGCCAGTGTTCTTTCATCTGTTATTGAATACTTAAAAAAGAGTAAACCCTTCAGAAAAAATACATCAACTGTATTATGGTTCTTGATACGTAGTTTACTTGTCTGGCCAGACTGTTCATCAGTTTTTCTGTAGCTTAACCTTTGTTGCACATGCACACAAGAAAATTTCAGCCATGTTCAGTTTCATAGTAAAAGGCGACAACCAAAGGAAATTTGTTTTTACACTGAAAATTTTGGATAAATTTCTTGGTATTCAGATAGCTCCAGACCAATGTCCATAAAAAGAAAAAATCCAGTTTCTTGCAAGCCACTGACTTTTGTGTTTTCTTCCACATGATCTGCATTCAAAATGGGCCTGCTGGGAATAAATAACAAGTGGCTATCCAGATAATATAAATATGGGAAAATACCATTCCAAGGACTTTCTTTTGATGATATAATTGACTTGATGCATTTCTTACTGCAAAAATAATCCAAGACCTGTAATATATGCCTCTAGTACAATAGTTTGCTTTAGAGGTTTGAGTATTATTCATAGTAATAAATTCTCCAAAACAAGTTTTATGTCAGAAACATTCCATTAGAGGTGACATTTGTGCAGAGAAACTTAGATTTTTCTTGTTCTAAGACTCACTCTCAAAAGTTTCTGCTTTCCAAAGTGATAGTAGAACTTGGAGTTCGAAGTGCTTTTGACTGAATGCCAGGTATTTTGAGATGTCTGCAGCTAACAGATTGCTGCATGACAAATTATTTTCACTAACCCGTTTGGAGCAGTCCATCAGTTTGCCTGTTAAGTTCCTAGTTACTGGGAGGTCTCTTGAAGATCTGAAGTGTAAGACATCATCCACAAAGACATCTGTGGACAATTACTGGATATTATTGCACTTGCAAGCCTTTCCTGTTAAGTGCTTCTGTTTGGAAATGGAGGAATTCTCCAGTTTATGGAGTAGAAGTATCATTTATTACTCTTAAGTTTTAGCATGTAATCACTGCTTCTCATTCACTGCTACGACTATGTTAAGTGCTACCAAGAAGCATTTGAGCAGTATACCTTCTTGCAAGAATGCATTACCTGTCCAGTGAGGGAAGATGCTTAGGAGGAAAAAAAAGAAATAAAAAAATAGCAGCACAAAAAGCCTTCTAACAAAACTCCTTTTACAACTGAAAGATTGAAGTATAGCTTTTTGTTCTGAAAGAAATATTAGAAGATCCATTCTTATAATAGAAAATAATTTTTCATCTTCTGACATTATGAATTTCATATTAAAGGTTTCCTTAATCATCCTTGTTGAAAAAGAAATGCCCAGCATACACCACGTGTTATTTTTTTAAAGTGATCTACCTTCTGGTGTGTCCATGTAGAGAGTGTTGGAAAATATCTGAGGAAATCAAGATCAAAATATCATGAAGTATTATTTTAATCCTGTAATTTCATATTTAATAGTGAGTACCATTGATTTGATGAAAGACACCAGTGCTTGGATTTTTTTATGGTCTTGGGTTTTTTAGGAAGGGTTTTCTGTTTTTTTTTTTTCTTTTTTCCTTTTTTTTTTTTCTGATAACCTAAATTGCAGAGTCCATTTTCTTTCTTTCTTTTCCTATCAACAGGCATCAATAAACTTTTGCTTTGTGGGAAGTGGACCATGAACACCTAGAGTTTGGAAACTGAAAGATGTAGGGCTTTCAAAGGGTAGATAACACACAATTATTTACATTTACATTCCAAGTTGTGCGAGAATTTTCTTGCAACAAATCTATCTGCACCAAATCCATTCCTCTTGCACCAAATCCATAATAACTCTGCAGCTTTCAGGTTCACAATTGGATAAGATTGCTGTCATTTGTCAAATGAAAATTTTTTACATTCTTCCCTTCTGTTACAGAGAGCAGTAGGAATCGCAGGAATTTCAAATTTGTTACTATTTAAGAAGCAGGGTCATAAAGGGAAGTTTTGATTTTCATATAAATGTGGAGAGATTTGTTGTCATACCCAATTCCTATAGGAGTTTTAGATCATCTGAAAACAATACCAAATCCTTGTAGACTCTGCAGATCAGATTCATTCTGGAGTTAGCTGAGCACCAGAGACTGCTAGCTTCCAGTGAATGATAAGGTATATTTATGCTGTAACTGTATTTTTCTACCCAACAATGAGATGAAATTCCAGGAAATTGAAAGATGAGAAAACTGAATTGTAGAAAAATGAGAAGGGATTGGAAAAACATTGTGTGCCATCAATTCATGTGTGTCCTAAGCATCCAGCCATAGTAGAATACAATATTAAAAGATGTTGCAAGCTCCATTCTATTATTTCTAGTCCAAGCAGAGATAAAAAGTATTCTAAATCTCAGTTGGAAAACTCTTTTCTGAAGACTGCTGGTTGATATTTGATAGCATAAGCATTTCACATAGATTGTATTCTTAAGCACAGGTTTTTATCAAAAACAATTTGGGACTGTTTTTCAGAATAAACATACTTTCTTCTACGACACGTACATTTGCAAGAGTTACATGAACTGAAACAAATTGTTGGGCTTTATGTATCCACATAACAGATTTCCCTACAGCATAGATTACTTGAAAGCATCACACCTGGCTTTCCTTTTTTACATGGTTGCCATATGGAAGATAGACAAATATGCAGATGCTTTCCTTTTCTTCATGGAACTCAATAGACTATGCACAAGCTACTGAAAAAATAATCTTTAACCCTAAAGTGAAAGCTGGTGTCAGCACTTCCATTGCTTTAGCACAGTATATGTTCGTTCTCTAAGATTAAATCCAGGTTTTTATTTATTCTTTATAAATAGTGATGCCTGGGAATTGAGGACCAACAAGATCCTCACTGTTATCTAATCCAGGTACAGGGATGCTTTCTTTCCCAATCCTAATTTCTAATGCAAATTCATAGTAACACATTCTGGAAATCTCCACGAAGATAGGGGAAAATAATAAAATTAATAAATAAATAAACCTCCAGTGTTCATTTTCTTTCTCTTTGAGAATAAAAACAAAAGAACAAATAAATACAGAACAGATGTTAGCCATACTACTTAATATGATACAAGAAGGCACGCTGATGTTTCAGTAATTGCAGAGAGAGATGAACCTGAACGGAATGAAGCAGACATTCAGCAGAAATGTGCAGCACCCACAGAAATAAACCTATAGTGTAGACAGAAGTATTAGACAAAGTTGGTTTGAAAACCACAGTTTAAGTATTAAAATTACTTTAACCAATGTATTCATGATCCAGGGATTTTGTAAGTCTCTGGTTTTGCACTCTCAGGACCATAATTATATTTACTCATAAATATAATATAAAAATTTCTCACAGACTGATCTAGACACAGTCTTTTACCATGCAGTATATCTATATGGTAGTTTGCAAGGATGTATCAGGTGCTAACTTGAGCCAGTTGCGAAAAGGCAGCCTTTTCTTTATTGAAGCTAGTAGATCATCAAGTTATTCATCTTATCCATGGTGTCCTTTCTTGCCTTTAGGTCTCAAGAAAATGTAAATCAAAAGCTTTTGAGTTATAGCTCCTGATGATTCACAAGGTAATCTTGCAAACACAGCAAGGAAATATACGATTTTCAAATTGCTTAAATGACATCTTTGCTATTACCTTAAATTATTGTTTCAGTAAATCCTGTTTTACAATATTTCAGCTTGATAATATTTTAAAACTCTACCTTTATCAAGATAAATACTCTCCTTCTTATTTGCTTACTTATTTTTTTTTTAGCTTTATGTCTGATTAAGGACTGAATATTCTATCTCAAAATCACCTAAGGCTCATTTCTTTATGTATTTAATTCTAAATCCTTAGCTAATGCCAATTTTTATCCAGAATGACACTGGGATTTTCCTGAAAATTAACATTTTCAAATTGCTACAGATTTCATGTTCAGAATAACTTTGGATTAAGCATAATGTTTGCCTAGGTTTCTTAATAGTATTACATTCCCTTCCAATTCCTAAAAGCAAATAACAATTTATTAACTATTTCAGCCCTTGGACCATATATTGTGAAGTAACACCTTCTGGTATGTATGGGAAATACTGAAGAGATCCAGCTAATAGTACCATGTTGTATTTAGCTTGACAAAAAGGCAGTCTAACGTCATGAAGAGATACCTCCATTTTCTATATTAAATGTAAGACACCTGCAAGGAACTGAGGTTATAAAATGCTAAAACTGACCTTAGACCCCTCTGGATCTGCCTAAATTATAGTAACTTTTAAAAAGCATGCTTACTGAGGCAGTTGCCTTTAAGTGATTATTACTTAGTGGTGGTGGCATTGTTTTTTGTTTTTTGCCTAGAGAACCACCAGAAAGTGCAGTGGTAATGAGAGTTCTTGTAAGATCAGAATGTGCTTTCAATGGATAGATGTCTTTCAAATAACAGGATTTTTATTGTTTTTAGGGATTCTAGTAATTTATATATTTGGTATGTGTAATATATATATTTAGTGACATTTAATATGCCATATGCATTTAACCTTTATTATATTTCTGATATTTATTATAATTTACATAAGAATCATACCTCAAGTATTATTCATCCCACAAGAAAAGGCTTACTACTCAGCAATTGCCTACATGTCTGGAGGCACTATTTTATGCCATTCTTGGTGTCCCTTGAGTTAAAAAACTCTTCTGCAGAGATTTATAAAAGAACATATTATTATGAACATAATATTATCGCATATTATAAGGGAGATAAAGCCCTTAGACCCTGCAATATTTACGAGCTATACATGTGTTTTAAAATTACAAACGCTATATTATCATTATTGGTTAATGAAATCCATATATAACTTCTAATGGGACCCCAATCCACCATATAACTCACATACTGGATTGAGACAGCCCCTCAACATTCCAGATACAAGATACAGATTTCTTAGGTTAGTAAATTATTTTTCTAGAAGAAAATCAGAAAAAAAAACCCAATAGATTAAGATAGAATAAAACTCACATAATAAAATGAAACTGTGAAAGATTAGCTGTGTCTCTGTTTACAAATTTCCTTATTTTTTTTAAATGAGTCAAAAGGAAAATAAACAAAACTTAAAATAACATGAGGAAAAATCCCCTGAAGCAGTTTCTAGCAATATCTTAGTCAAATATACACATTTCAAGGAAATTTTTGTTTAAGTTAAAAAAAAATAACCAAAAACAAAATAAAAGAAAAAAATAGGATGTTCTGTATTCTTGTTTTGTGTAAAGATTTCCAAGACGGTTTAATACTAACACAGATCCTAATGACAACTATTTTTCAGTTGAAAAACTCTCTTACATTCAATTTTGAAAAATAATGTGCTTCTATAGAAATCTTCCTTTGCATGGGCAAAGTGCCCCTCTTTTGCAAAGATGCCTGGGGAGCTTATTTAGCAATGTATTGACTGAAGTTCAGGACTTCTGGACTCTTCAACAGGTCATATAGGGAAGGTGCTAATCTGAAATAGCCTTTTTCCATGAAGCCAGCTTTCTGCGGGCAGGTGTTGGGAAAAGGGTACATGATTTTACCCTAGGAGTTAAGTAAGGAAATGATAATAATTTCCTCTTTCTGTCAATGTTTTAATACTGAAAGAGATCAGTTTCAAAGGCCATTAATTAATCAGAAATATAGTCAGGGAAGGGCATGAAAAGCATTGAAGCTGATGGTTGTGAAAGAACAGACTTGAAATCCCAGACTGTGAGCACCATTCTATCCAGTAACTAGGTGGGAGAAAGGTATTTTAATGAAAGCAAGATAGAGATTTCTAAGGTCTTATCCATTATGACCCTTCTCTCTCCCAAGTGTTTAAAGTATCATACTTATTTTACTGAACCTATTTGTTCTTCCTGTACTTTTCTGAATTTTCTGTATTTAATACAGCATAAGACTGATCTTTCTCTTAAAATTTTAAACTTAATTAAAATCTGTGGAGGAAGATTGTTCTCTAAGGGTCTCCCATGAGAAAAGGAAAGGTTAAAGGGTCATGGCTAGACATTGCCAACTAATTTAAAGAAGTGAAATTGCTGAAAAGACCATGAAAACTCTTTCCATCGAGCCACGGATGTAAATATTTGGAATGTGACAATGTCTATGTGACATTTCTAACCACAGCTGTAATGGTCACTAGCACCAGTTTTACCCTTTTGATTATAACTATGTGTATATTCCAGGTGAGATCTATGTTCTGATCTCACTATGATCTATCCTCATTAGTTAGCATTGTATCTGCAATTTTATATGATATTCATGTCTGATAAGGCAGGGCCCTTTGAGACTCGGTACTGTACTACCAGTGAAACTGAAACAATTGATGGAAGGGAAACGGATCCTACACGGTTTCAACACAAAGTAGTATTTCCAGAAAGCAGAAACCTGTGGGAGGAGATGAAGTTTTCCACTTTCCCCTTCTGTTTCACTTCTGCTTCCCCTTTCCCTTCGTTTTACTCTTCCCCTTCTTCCTTCTTCCTTCTTCCTTCTTCCTTCTTCCTTCTTCCTTCTTCCTTCTTCCTTCTTCCTTCTTCCTCCTTCCTTCTTCCTTCTTCCTTCTCTTTCCTCACTATTTCATGGTTTTCTGGTCAAGAGATGTGCTGAAGCACCGATTTGGTTTACTGATTGGCAGCTGTTCTCTGTGTGTGATGACTAAAATGTTCTTTTATGCACTTTAGCTCTCTGTTATAAAGCTATAAATCTTGGTTAAATCAGGTTTTACAAAGTGTATGACATATTGTTTGAAATTCTGAAGATGAAGGCATCCTAGATATGCCAAAAGCCATAACTATCACTACTTAGCTGTTTCTGAATTCTCTGGATGACCACATTCATAGAGGGATATTTGGGAATTTATGCATTGCTGTTCCTAATTTCACTGTTGTTGACTTTATATTAATAAGATTTTCTTGGATACAGATGTCATGTCATTTATTCTGGATTTAGTCTACGTACCAGTAAACTCACAGTTACCACAGCAGCTTAGCATCCATTCTTATTTGTATCACATTCCATTTTGTTGAACGGAACAGTGACAGAAAACTGATGAAAACATTACAGCTTATGAATTATATTCACCCATAAGATATTTCTACTGGGAATACATTGATTTTTTTTCAGTCATCCCTGAATTCTTCTGTCCTTGGACACTTTGGTTTTCAAGATCTTTCCAGTGGTCTGAGTAGTCAGTTTTTAAACATGCCTGCCCTTATTGGTCAGAAGTTAGGAATTAATATTATCTTGACTATATTTCAGTGATGCCCAAGTTGCTACCTTCAGGGAGGATCTTTGAGGGCTACATGCTGTGATTCATATCTCCTAAAATTCTTCACTGGGCTGAAGTCCACTGTGAAATAGAAGCAAAGCCAACACTTGAAATTCCTTCTGGTGAAGAAATACCGTAAGCTGGGAAAAACCAATGTAGTGCTTCATATCTCAAGCAGAAAGGCAAATTTTTGTCAGCCAAGGCAGAGGAGATTGAGAATCACATTTTTTCAGGAAGTAGCAGAGAGGGGTTTTCTTTGGGGGAAGCAGAGCCAAGAGCAAATCCAACACAGGGCAGGGCAGGGCAGAGCAAGGCAGGAAGCAACCCTAACAGGTGCAGTTCACCCTCAAGGGAACAGGATGACCAGGCCAGATCCCTCATGGTGGCCAGGGCTGGCCAGGATTCTCATTGACACTGAGAGGTCAGGTCAGGGAGTTGAATCAGTGAGTCACAATCTGGATCAGCACAGTATGTCACCAGGTGCTGGCACAGCTGCAGAGGCTCCTACACAAGGTGGGGGTGTGGGGGCATTATTCATAGCCCTTTCTCACAGCTGTAACCCAGGTCCAGGCAGCCTTGTCATGTCAAAGATGGCCTTGAGTGCAGGCAGTAAAACCCTTTTGGTTTCTATGTATCTGTGCACTGAGGGAGGTGCAACGACCTTACAATAATTGTTAAACTTACCCCAGCAATGAATTAATCACTTTGTTGTCATTGTCACTGAGCAAGGAATAAAACCTCTTTCGAGGATGACTCACCTCCACAGTTTCTTGAGAATAAAATCAAGGATTTGATAGTCTTCTGAGACTGTACAGAATCTTGTAGTGGTATTGTCAGAAGATTTACAAAGAAAGGCAGAAGGTAATTCTTGAAGTGATCTCAGTATGTTTAGTTGACATGGCAATGTCACATTGAACTTTGACTAGTGAAAAGTACCTGCCTGCCCTCACACCACTGTTATTGCCTATCTAGCATCGCTTTATCCCTTTTTCCTTTGCATTTCTACTGTTACTGTCTGTCTTTTGTCTCTTTATACAAAAAAAACCCCCAAACAATTCCTGACACCCCATTTTTCTTCAACACCTATCTTATTCGTAAGCCCTGATGTCTTAGCTTAAACTAGAAGTCCAATGCCATCAAAGAGCTCATCAGTTAAAATGTGACTAGCTAACCTTCAATTCAGTTTAGGTTTGCATCAAATCTGCAGTACTAACAAGAATACATGGGTATATTTGGAACAATTTATACATATCACAACTATGTCGGGGCTACGAGCTTGCCACATCTACTTCCTCCACTCAGGACTAGAATGAACACAGGGTTGGTGCTGTTGGGTAGGAGTGGAGTGGAATGACTCAGTCAAAGCAATGTTGTAAGTTTGCATCCTTCATAGCAATGAACTTGTTTGCAGGTATGAAAGAAGTGTTTGGTTTAAAACCCATTTTCTTTACAAATCACTTATTTGTAAAGAGCTGCTTCTCTTTACTTTGAATCACAGTGATAAGTCTTGCCCTTAGTAACATCACTCACTATACAGTCGCCATCTTATAGCCATGCCATTCATTAGGTGAAATCCTGCTGGATAAAAGAAATAAAGCTGTTCAAGGAATAGATTTACTATACACCAAGGCAATGAATTAAGAAGTCTCCAAACTCTCTAGTGTATTCTATATTTCCTGGCCATTTAGCACATCTCTTAGAAAACAAACAAGAAAAATCACTTTCTTCACCTCAACTTCTGAAGGCAAATTGAATCTAAAATAAAAATAGGATGCATAAATTCTTTTAAAAAATGCTGATGCAACATCTCTCTTCTGATTTTTTATCTTTTCTTTTCACTGTCTTTTAGCAAGAGAATGCATTCACTGAGAGTAGTTTATGGTGTTGTGCTTTCCCTGAATTTCTGTGCAGGTCAAAAGTACTATGCTAAAATTCTAGAGATGTAGGTTCAGTTCCAGGCACTTTGATAGACTTCTTACGTGACCTTGTACAAAGTGACATGGTGATAGATTTGATAAAGTAGTCGGAATTTATCACTGAAGTTCGATTTTTCATAAGGTTTGGCTTGCACTTTTGAGATATAGAATAAAGCAAGTGTCATTTTCTTCCTTGGGTGCTGAACTACTCTGAAAACCAGGCCATACATTTCACAGAGCAAGCCATTAGAGACTATTATCTTTGAGTGCTACCAGCCACTGAACCTGGTTTCTCAGAAATCTGGCCTTGGCCTTTAGTGCCTATCATTTTGTGCCACAACTTGCCACTCAAAAAATGAGCTTCCATTTCACTTTCCATCCCCCTTTTTCTTTTGAAGCCTGTGAGAATCTGTTTTCAGCTAAATGCATTGGCTGCACCTAGTACAATTCTTTCAGTTGTTGCCATTAGATGCATCTTTATTATCAATAATCAGGAAATTAGAAATCTACGATTGTAAAATAAATTGAATAGCACGTATAAGGAGCTATCAAACACACAAATAGACTGCTCTAATTGAATTTATTGAATACTTTTAGTGAATACTTTAACCCAACACAAAAGGCAGGAAACATATGTTTCATTGTCAGAGAAACCTTGACTTTTAAAATTTATTGAATTTTAAGGATGTCTGGTAGATTCACATTTATATTTTTATTTGAAGACAAATTTACATTTAATATTGCAATGTTAGATAATTTTCTGTTGCATTTATTTCTCTTAAGTGTACTGCCTGAGATTACTCTAGTGAGTGAATTAGCAAGATTGTCCAAAATGTGTTTATGGTTCATTTGATTTTGCAAAATATTCATGGAACGTGAACTCTAAATTAGAAACCATCAGTATCCACATTAAAAACCTTCCTTTAAGATCTACATTTGAAATATTGGATTTTTGGAGATAAAGATCTATCTTGCACGTGAACCTCACACAGCAGCTAAGTCAGTAAATTCCATGTTCTGAGCTGACTCTGATGTCATATGTTAAAGCCCTTGAAGTCAGGATTTTTGCAGAATTGTTCAACCCAGTCTGGTAAATTCGTAGAGTTTCTGTGATTCTGCTATACACCCTCTTCTTTATCTCCTATGTTACATTGTTGAAATCACATTTTTATCAGTCCAGTAGTTTATGAAAGAAAATAAAGAAAAAATTGAACTAACTCCTTGCTTAATTGCATACATGTTCATTATATTTACTGACATGTTAATCCACTTGAATGTGAAGGTATTTTAAGTACTTTAAATACATTAGTATTGAGTTCTAGCAATGGAAATAAGAAATTAGAATAGCCTGTGGCTGCATAGTTCATCACATTAATTTTTCTTTTTTAAGTTTTAGAATGCTTTGTTAGTCTGTTGTGCTTGCCTTTCACATTCCTCTAAGCAGAAACTGGTACAGTTGAAAATACAATTCTGTCTCAGTTGTGTGTGTGTACCATGATGTTCAATACGTGATGGTGAACTCTAGTAATGAACCTCATAACTGAATTAAATTTGATTTGTTTAATATTAAATACTTAGAAATAAGTTCTTTTGCATTGAACATTTTAAATTTTCAGAAAAAAATATTTTCACAAAGTATGGAAAAAATTCAAAGAAGAAATTTAGTGATGAGAATAGCTAGTAAAAGAGAGAATTACTTTCAAAAATACTTAAAGAATACCTTACGCAAAGTCTCACAATCAGCTAGAGATATTTTGGAGAAGGGGGTGGATGGAAACATTTCACACTCTTAATTTTTAGTGTTGCTACCATGCATCAGACGCATAAGTTCTGTATTACTACATTCATGGTTTAATCATTAAATAACTGATTTTTGAACTGTGCAACTTTATTTTTCGTTAAACTTCATATAATACATCTTGGACAAGTGCACTCTTCATTGGGTGAAAAACTTGCTGGTCCAGTGAGTGGTGGTGGATGGGACTAAACTCAGTTGGCAGCCACTGACTAGATTTGTTCCAGGGCTCAGTGTTGCAGCCAGTCCTCTTAAACGTCTGTATTGGTGATTTGGATAAGAGGATCAAGTGCATCCTTAGTAAGTTCACAGTTCACCAAGTTGGGTGGGAGTGTTGATCTGATGGCAGATAAGAAGGGTCTATAGAGAAATCTTGTAAGACTGGATTGATGAGCTGAGGACAACTGTGTGAGGTTCAACAATGTCTTGCCTTTGGGTCACGTCAATCCGAGGCAGTGCTACAGGCTTGGGGTAGAGTAGCTTGAGAGCTTCTCAGTAGAAAGGCACTTGTGGGTGCTGATTGACAGCCAGCTGGATATGAACCATCAGTGTGCCCAGGTAGTGAAAACGGTCAAAGGAATTTTGGCCTGTATTAGCAACAGTGCAGCCAGCATGACCAGGGAAGTGATTGTACCCCTGTACCCAGCTATGGGGAGCCAATTTAATTTTGATTTTTGTCTCAACATTGATCAGAAGAAGTACGTGGGAAGGGGCAGAACATGTGCCACTTTCAGGAGGCAGGTAGGAGAAGATGGAGGGAAGCCCTGTCTCTGGGGGGACTTCGCCTGACAGCCATTTCACGTCTCACATGGAACAGGTGGCCATTATCTGTGAGGAAGAGGAGATCGCCACGGACACTGTGTCCTCTAGAGAGGTTCTTTAATTGGCTGGCAAAAATTCTCCACCAATGGACTGTAGCCTAACACTTGACAGCCAATGGTCTCCTGGCCAGCCAGCAGATCTTGTGTAACTGTATCACAAGCTGCTTGGGCGATACTTGGCTGAACACTTGGCTCCACACTCGCCTTGGCTTGCTGACTTTGCTTCACTGACTGACCACTTGAGACCACCTCCAAGCCTCGTGCCTAGCTTGTGTCCTGCCCTACCACTTCTTCTTCCTCGCCTACTCCAGCCCTTGTTGGTCCTGCTTCCCTGTGTTCCTGCCCAACGCCCCTACCTCCTTCATCCCTGCCTGAGCCACCTGCTCTCCATGCTGCTTCACCAATCCAGCCTGTCACCGAGATCCCCACTGCAACCCTGTCCAGGGTTCTGCACCTCCTGCCCCAGTGCCCACTCACCTCAAGTCCGGCTGCATGTCACCACAGGAGCTCTGCCTGTGCAGCCCTGCCTCTCTGAGAGCTGCCCAGGCTCCCTGCCAGCAGGGACCATGCACGCATCGCCTGCTGGGTGGATTCTGACAGCACACTCTGAAATTTTCTCTCCTCTCTCTCTCTCCCCATCTCTATTCTTTTTTTCCTTTTCCTTCCTTCTGTTCTGTCTTTTCTGTTCTTCTTTACTAGGCAACGCACATTTTCGTTACCAATAAAGAGTTCTCAGATATAATATTTGTCTCGTTTGGCTTAATTCCATCCTAGAACACCCATTTTAAAAGAACTCCCTGCTATTCCACACAACAGAATGTGACACTGGTGCTGATGAAGCCACATCTTGAGTAACGTCTTCAGTTTTGAGCTCCTCACTACACGAAATTTAGGTGCTGGAGCATGTCCAGAGAAGGCCAACAAAGCTGGTGAAAAGTCTAGAAAATATGTCCCATGAGAAGCAGAAAAAGGAGCAGAGGCCGTTTAATCTCGACAAAAGGAGGCTCAGGGGGGACCTCTTAGCTGTTTATAACTATCTGAAAGGAGGTTGTAGTAAGGTGGAGGTCAGACTTTTCTGCCGTGTCTCAAGTGAAAGAACAAGAGGAAATGGCCTGAAGTTGTGCCAGAGGAGGGTTAGATTAGATATTAGAAAACAGACATTTCACTGAAAGAGTGGTTAGGCATTGGAATAAGTTACTCAGGGAGGTGATGGAACCACAATCTCTGGATGTGTTCAAGCCTCTCTCTAGATGTGGCATCTGAATGTGGCACCTGGGAATATGGTTTAGGGGTGAACATGACAGTGCTGGGTTGGTGGTTGTACTAGATGATCTTGAAGGTCTCTTCTAATCTTGATGGTTCTGTGAATATTCTGCAAGTAGTTGAGTGTGTGTGATCTTTTTTGCTAAATAAGAAGGTTCAGACAGAAAGTGCCAAAGAAATTGCCTAATTTTTTTTTCACTTGGTGTTATAGAAAAAAAGTAGTTCTTACTTTCAAAGAAATAATTTAATTTTTGAGAGCTTGTTTGGTGTTCATTATAATACAAACACAGAGACTTGTGAAACTGGGGGAAGAAACAGGAGATTCCATTCCTTTCTCTGAGGAGATGTTAACTTCATCACAGCAAAGATTCCCAATCATGACTTATATATGGGTCTCTGAGGGAGGGTGTTCTCAGTTACATCCGTTCACATTCTGTTTCACTTTGCATGATTAATTAATTTGTGAACCAAGGAATAAAATCTGACTATCCCTGCTCACAGATACGAGTCCAAACTTCTAGGCTGGAGAATACTTCTTCTGTTTTCATGCACACAAATATTTATATCTGTAAAGTGATGTACTGAGAAAATTGACAGGTCCAATCTTATTTCAAAGATTTGAGATACTTCCCAGGGAGGAAGAGGAAAGTAGAAAAAGTTACTGACCCCTTCTTTAGCACAGCCCATATATATTGGATGGTGATAGGCTTTGATCAATAGTAACAGTCATTCTTTCTTAGAGATTGTATATAATTATACCTTCACTGGGTTTTTTGACTTTTAGCTGATTGTTATAAATCATTTAGTGAATTACAAGGGTCCACATAATAAAAAACACTTAAAATACTTTGCTGAATGAGAGATTAGTCTGTGTATACCATGATCCTGCCAATATAGTCCTTCATATGTTCTCTTGTTCCTTTTTGAGTTTGAAGAGAGATGTCTTTCACTTTGCTCAAGGGTCTTGATGTTCATGAGCCAAATTCATTGAAGCTTTACTTTCTAGCTGCCTTTTTAGATCCAATCAATGGCCTAGTTTTAGTAGATAAAGACTTCTGTTTTCACTGAGCATTCGTTTGTTCTCTTATTTATTGACAGATAACATTTTATTTATCATTATTTAATACACTTATTCAGCATTATTGGTATTAGTATAAAATAAATGAACCAACCAAAGCCCCCTTTCTGCAGGCATTTTTATGTTCCTTAAGGAAGCTTATGTTTATCACTTTCATGAGTGATATTAATACTTTGCAAAATGTATTTTGTTCCACAGATGAAAGATGCATAAGTAAAGAGAGTTTTCTAATTTGAGTTCATTAGAATGGAAATGGAAACTGAGTTGGGAAAATAAAATATCTGGGCTGTGAAATAAATTATGGACTTCATTAAAAAAATGTTTTGTCAAGAAAGATCACTGGAAATAAACTGTTTCTTATGTATTCTACTTGGTGTATTAAGGCTATTGCTGGAAGCACTTTATAAAATATTTTCCACCCCCAGTTACAACCCATGTGTCAGAATACAAGTGCTTTCTGTTTTTCTCTAACAGAAACTCTGTCCAGGCTGTGTGAAAGTGTTTCCAATCCTCATTGAACCTCTTTTGAAATGGAAGCTTTTAGTTAGGAACAGGATTTTGAGCTTTTCTTTTTCTCACTGAACATGTATAACACTTAAAACACACCTGGCGGAGTAATAATCTGGTTACAGAAATAAATAGGCCAGAGTTGAGTCTTTAAGAGATCTTTATTGCATCTGACACTAGACTGTCAGATATTTACTGTTGGTAAAGAAATAAACACTTTTTGACAACCTACAGGTGATATGAAGAAAATGTGGAGGCCACAGTGTGCTTTAAATAATTCAAAATCTAATTTGTAAAACCAAAAAAAGAAGCCAAAAGGGCAAGCTTGAGAAATTATATTGCACAACAAAATATGTCTGTTTCAGGATAATACAGTCACTTACTTAATACACACTTATGGTACAATAAGAAGCATTTTACTTAAACATGTCATCTACTGATTTTTGTTACAATTCTACCACTGAGAAAACATAATTGTGAATTCTTGTATAGATGTTTCAAAACAGTTTTCAGCAAATAAGAAATTAACTCTTGAATCATGCTAGGGTGTCATACTTGTCTTGTTTGTAAATAAAGGTCTCTGCACAATAAGTAACACAATGCAGCTTGGGTGGGGTTTTGGTTTTTTTTTTGTTTTTTGTTTTTTGTTTTTTTTTTAATTGGGAACTTCAAATATATTTTTCATATGAAAGAAATCTCTAATTTATAATAATTATTTAATTAATTCTAAAAAATTCAACCTTGCACAGCATTGCAGTACAGAAGAGATTAAATCATCCAAAGAATAAAATAATTGCAAACAGCCTGCTTTGGAGTGTATCTCTTATGGTTAAAAAAAAAGATAGAAATAAACAACAAAATTTGTTTGTTGTTCAGGGTTTTATTTTTATATTTTATCTGTGTCAAGCAGATTGTTAACCAAGAGTCATTTTCCAGGTGATTTCTGTAGTCTATGAAGGAAACCATTTTCCCCCCTCAGCTTTCAGTATTTTCAAAACCCCACAGTAATCCATTCCTTCCAAAGAAATATTCCTTTCAAATGACTGATGAATGGAGGCATCCATCAGCTTGTAAGTAATTGACAACTGGACATTTTAACAGAAGGAATGCATAAAGCAGCACTGTAGAAGAGCTGAACAATTCAGTAGTTTGTGCCACTAGTGATAATTAGATGTTACAGCTCAGTGGTGTGGTGAATTGTTCGGCTTCAAAATGTATTTTGCCAATACAATAATTCCAGATGCATATCTGTCATGTCTCCAAATCATTGTCTGCACTTCTCCCTCTAGAAAGGAGCAATGGTGGAAATAAACCAGGGAAGAACCAATAAAATGAACTTAAGAGATTAAGAGTAATTTGCATTTTAAATGGATTGACAGTGAAATAAATTTTTCTAAATCCTATATTCTTGATACTTGCAGTGCTCTTCTCATAAATGGGAGAAGAGTGGTTTTGCCTATTCTTTCAGCAGAAACACAGCATGATTTTTCTTGAAATGAGGTATGCAGTGAACTATAAATTGACTGTATCTCCATGTCTGTTGGATGAAATTTTTTATGTAGCACGTGAAGGAGGAATCATTTTGAGTATGAACTACTATGTCAGTTAAAAAACTAAGAGTAGAAGTATATTAAGACGATTAGGGCTAACTATACAGCCTCTGTCTGACCAAGAACAAATATTCAGATGATTTTCCATCAAGTATGCAGATTAATCTGTTGTCTTATTCCCTATTTTTGACAGTAAGGATTTATGAGTGTAGCAGCAATAATAAAAATACTGATTTCTTATAGACGATTTCTGTGGTTTTGCTGTGAAAATTATCATGCAGATTTAGAGAAATCATTGAAACATGTCACATTACTATAATCTGTGTAATTTCAGAGAGTGTTAAAATACCAAAACCATTTATGTCCCTTAAAAGATTTGCAGATTCCACCAAATCTCAGTTGCTTCTAGAGCAAGAAACAGTAGGTTCATGATATAAAACACTAATATCAGTTTCTTGGGACCTGGAGTGGTAACAGATTTTGTTTTGGAATGAAGAAAAGGTTTTGTAAGAAGATGTTCAATTTTCTGAGTTATTTTATGATTTATTATTTATTGTGCAACATAGAAATTGTGAGGTACAATTCCTTATTGGGTGTGATTCAATACTGCATTGCGAAAAACAACAGCTTTCTATAGATTATTTTAATACCTTTCAGAAATCACTCTTTTTCATGGCTATGAATTTTGTCTCTGATTATTCAGGGAGGTTCTTGAGCTCATGGTTCAAGAATCATAGAACGGTTTGGGTTGGAAGGGACCTTCAAAGTTCCAATCTCCCCTGCCACGGAGAGGGACATCTTTCATGAGAACATGAAGTTGCACAAGGCCCCATCCAATCTGGCCTTGAACACTTCCACCTTCCCGGAGAAAACTGTTCCAGTGTCTCACCACACTTACTGTAAAAAAAAAATCTTCTTTATGTTTGATCTAAATCAACTCGTTTTTATTTTAAAACCATTACCCTTAGACCAGTTATTACATGGACTGGTAAAAAGGCATTTTCCATCGTTCTTGTTAGCTCCCTTTTTATGTTGAAAGGCCACACATCCTTTGTATAATCCTTTGTTAAAATTTGAACAACTTTAACTCTCTCATCCTTTATTCACAGGACAGTTGTTCTAGCCCTTTGACCATTTTCAAGGCCCTCATCTGAACCCTCTCTGACACATTCATGGTTTTTGGTGCTGAGAGCCCCAGAGCTGGATGCAGTAGTCCAGGTGAGGTCTTATCAGTGCAGAGTAAAGGAGGAAAATCATCTCCCTCAGCCTACTGGCTACACTTCTGTTGCTGCAACCCAAAGTACCACTGGCTTTCTGGGCTGCAAATACACTTTGCTGCCTCATGTCCAGTTGTTCATCTGTCAGTATCTCCAAGTCCTTCTCCACAGGGCTGTCCTGATACTGGGGATTGTCTCAACCCATGTGCAGGAGCATTCACTTGACCTTGCTCAAGTATCAAGTTGTTCACCCACTTCTCAAGTCTGTCAAGGTCCCTCTGCATATTCTCCCTTTCCTCTAGTACATCAGCTGCACTTCAGCTTGGTACAATCCATAAACCTGCTGAGGATGCAAATAATCTCACTGTTTATGTCATTAATAAAGTCATTGAAGAGCATTGGCCCCAGTACAGACCCCCAAGGGGCACCATGTCACAGATGTCAATTTGGACATTGAGACATAGACTGCAACACTTTGGGTAGGGCCATCCCATCAATTTCTTATCCATCTAACAGTTCATCCATCAAACCCGTATCTCTCCAACATAAGGGACAAAATGCGAGTGGCATAATTTCAAGTCAAAATAGAGGACATCAGCAGCTCTTTCCTTATTCTCCAGCTCCATTACTCTGCAAAGAAGGCCACCAGCTTGCTCAGATATGATTTGCCTTGTTGAACCCATGTTAGCTGTTTCTAATCACATCTCTGTCTTTCATGTGCTTTGCCTGGCTTCCAGATGGGTCTGTTCCATGATGTTATGAGGCGTGGAGGTGAGGCTGACTAATCAGTGACTTCCAAGGTCCGTTTTTGTACCCTTTTATAATAATGGGTGTTGTCTGGGAATTCATCTGATTGCCATGACTTTTCAAATACAATGGAATGTTCCTCTTCAGTAAAATTTTCTAAATTTCTGATGCTTGTTCATGGTGTCAGTATTGGAAATCTAAAGGTAATTATGTACTGACTCTTCACAGACAGAGAACCTGTAAGTGTAATTTGAATATGCACTACTCCTCCAAGTACATGTCCAAGCTTACTACTACAGCAGTGGTAGCTGTGCAAATGTTGTACACGGTATCCCTGTTCTTCATCTCTCTACAAGGCAGCTGCATACTTGCAGGAATAGGTGGGTTGTAAAGCATTTTTTTGCTATTTTTTCTTGAGTTATGAATAGACAGAGTCAACAGGACTAAGAAGAGCAACTTACTCTTGAAATTAAGGTTTCAGTGATTCACAATAGTATATACCCTGAATTTTGTTGATCGAAGTAAAGCAAGAAGTCATCTGAATCATACTTTTTTCCTATTTCCTCATTTGGATGAACCACTAGAAAGTGAAGGGGTAAAGAACAGATCTATTGTTGCTACAGTTTCATCTTCTATGCAACCAATGGAGGCTAAAAAAAATTTTAAAAGTTCAGAAAAGTTTCAGTTTCTCAGAATTCAAAATACATTGTAAGTGCTATTTTTCAATTTTTCAGCATATTCTTGTCTTTAATAGGCCCCTTTGGAATAGCTTAGATGTCCAGGTTAAAAGTTTCGTGGAAATGTGTGATTTTAGGTTAATTTTTTCTGGAATGTCAGTTCAAGGTTCAATTAGACTCTTGAGGAATGACTAAGTATTTCAGTTCACCCAGGTGAGCTTGCTTTTGTGCCATGTTTTATGTTACAAATAAATTCAGGTGGAAATTGCGAGTCATATGAAATTTTTAGCAGAAAAGTTATTTGGAAATCTTCTTCCAAGAAAAATACTACCACTTTTGTACAAAAGTTTTTCTTAATTTAGCAAGACATGTCTTACATTAAACAGCAACAAAACAATAAACCTCAAAAATACTTTCCTTGCTTTGCTGTTGTACTTTTGCATTTATTTGTTTGACTACATTTATTAGGGCTCAAGATTCAGTACTGACACTTACTTATGTTTTTGTAATTACTAGCTGATCAAGGGCTCAGTCACAAGGTCATACCACATTTCTTGTAAAGTTTTAAAATATTGTTAAAAATAGATAAGAAATGTGTTTGGTGCTAATTTCATATATCTTTTATTTTTTTTTAAAGAACATGAAGACATTAGTCTTCTGTCTTTGCAAACATAGACACTTGCAAAAGATACCTGCAAAGATAACAAGTACTTAGTACCAAAGGGAAGTCTCCCAACCTCTGATATTAAATTTGTGCTTTCAGTGTGACCATTTCTCTTGGTTGAATTTCTTCATTTCTCACATGAGTCCAATGACATTGAAATATTCCAAAGCATCTTAGACAAAATGTGCAGAAGTGGAACTAAGGACTGTGTACTTATTTAAACTAATAAGTGATTCAGGCAATAAGAAACTAAATGTCAAAGGCTTTACTGCAGATTAAAGAGCAGGTCTGCCCCTCAATAATAACAACCTAGTTATGAGTAAGGTTCTGATGTACTGTGGAAAAGCAAAACTATTTCAGACTAACTTTCTTCAATAACTGTGTTCCCTTTTTGGTTATACAGAGTATAATTTTAGTGCAGGAAATCTGATCCATGTAGCTTACATCATTCAAAGCCCATACTAGCACACAGTCACTTTACTCAAGTGATTGATCTCTAGCATTCTGCCACTTGGCCAGTTTCTACGGAACCTATTACTGGGAAAACATCTGTGCTAGCTCTTTTTGTCTGCATCAGCATATGTTGGGCAATGAAGCACAAAATTTGCAAATAGTTTCCTTAATTTTAATACAAAATTTTAAACTACACTCTGCTTTTATCATCTTTCTTCCCTCTGCCCTACCCCATGTAAGTATTCAGTTACATTTCATAGCTCAAACTGAGAGGAGAAAAATGAAAACCAAATATTTAACTTTGAGCAATTGTTCTCCATTACTAAGATTGTCTGGAAGAATATATGAATATATAAAGTTGGCTTAAACCTTAGCAGGAAAATGTACTGTATACAGACAGTGTAATTAGTTTCTTGAAGGCTTGCCTCTAGTTTTATACTTGATCAGTTGTTTCTTCAATGAAGTAATATTCTGCATGGTTAGACAAGGTCTTTAAAGCAATTACAAAAGGTTAATTGTACCAAATTAGCATATCTAATATGATACTAATGCCACAATACGTGGTGAATACCAGTAGTTTTATCCACCATATGTATTTAATTACTGCATCTCTTTGTCTAAGTATTTCTGAATACAACCTCCTGAATATCTGCAGCTGAAGAGTTTAAATTTTTGTAATCATTATTTTCTTCCAGTAAATTGTGAATATTCAGTTTCTTTCTATCCTGCGCAAACCTTAACACACCTGTTAATCTGCAATTTTATTTCTACAATAAAATAGTACAGGTGATCTGGCCATTACAGCTTTGCATCTCTTGAATATACATTTTTTAAAAAGTGTAGCTGATCTGCTTATTAATTTCAGAGGTGGCATTAGGTAGGCTGAATGAACTAAATTTCACAATGTTTAATCTGGAACATTTAAGCATCCTTTAGCATGTGCTTGCTCTTTGGTATTTTTTTAATCTTAGTCTGAGAAAAATAGATGACAGTTTATTAAAAGATATTGGCACCAGAAAAATCCTAAACTTTTCTTTCTGTTATATTAAGCTAGTACACTGATGATATCCCCAGTGATAGCTGTGGCTAAAAGGGGAAGTGTGAGCTAGATGTGAGCAGGAAACAATAGTGAAACACAAACCAAGGTTTTATTTTGCGAAAATGTATTAATCGTATGGCAATGCCAGCTTACCAAAAAGGTTTCTGTCTATGATTTTCACCATATTTTGAAGGATGGTGAAAAAGTTAAAATGTAAAATTATTTTGAACACTAAAAACTATTAGGAGATGAAGGGAAGGAGACAATGACAGTGGGCTTTAACTGGGAATAAAAGGGCTTTCAGAACTTGTTTTCATAAATATCTTTGGTGATATAAGGGAGAAGCCTAGATGAAGTAAGTTCAGACCAAGTAGGACACAACTGAGAAGCAGAGAATGAAAAGTTAATTAAAAAAAAAAAAAAAAGAAGAAAATTAAAGACAGTAGATGAGAAGATGATGTTTGGAATAAGATCAGAGGAGTTACAGAAAACAGAGAAGGCAGGAAAATGAAAGAAATTTTCCTCTAAGTGAATTTTGATTCAACAGACCCTTAAAAGGACAAAATAAAGATTGCAAAGAATTGTTTTCAGAATATAATGAATGATGTAATGAAATCAGAAAAGTATTTTCATAACTTTTGAGAAGCACACTTTTTAGCTCATGACAGGTGCAGGTGTGTTGATGATATTTGACATGTAGTGTCAACATGAATGAACTCCTATTAGTAGCTCTTTAAAATGCCTCTATTTTCACTAGGAAAACCAGGGCTAGTAAGTTGCCAGCAACTGTTAATAATGACAGCTGTGATCCAAAGAGTCATTGGACTTTTTTGACAGTTCTGTTGCCTGACTCTATACTGAGCAGACTGATAGAGCCATAAGGATGCCTAGATCCTCTTTCATCCATGATTTTTGACTGCTGGAAAGGCACCAACACAAAAACAGTCCCATAGAAATTGCAAGTTTGAACAAGAGCTCCTACAAATGAGATTTTATAATGGATTTCCACCTGCGAAAAAATGTGTTTAAGCCCACTCTGTGTCTTCAGTTATTTAAAATGTAGATTAGATGTTTTAGATGAAGGTACTTATTGTGAAATTCATGTGATTTTTTAACTATATTGCATAGTAGTAATGGTACAGGGCATGAGAGTGAGGGGCGGTGGGAACAAGCTGAAACAAGACACTCATGCTGGATATGAGGAAAAAATTACACAATGAAGAAATGTCCCTTTGAGCCTTATCTATCAAAAGTTTTCTTTGCCTAACTGTGTAGATGTTTTTAACTAATCTTTGTAAATTTTAAGGTTGTGATTATAATGATACACTTTCAATGACATTTTCTGAAAAAGTTTAATACTTACTCTTTGAAGCCAGTTTATATAAAAATAGAATTTACTTACATGTCTAAAAAAAGAAACTTAATGAAATTCAAAAGTACTGATCTATTCATTAATTTTTTATTTTCAAAAACACTATTTTTATAGTAATTTTATCATATATTTATTCTGTTTAAATCAATTTAAAAATATGTAAACATGCTTACACTCTCTCTTTTGTCGTAAAAGAAGTGACTATGTCAAAATAGCTGTTAAAAGTACTAAACATCCTATATCTTTTGAGTTTTAGAATGTTATAACCAAATTGGTGAGATATGTATGTGACAAAGTGACAATAGCATGAATGATGAACTACTGGGTGGATGAAAAGGTCTGTGGTTAGTTCAAGTTGAAAGAAAGTGTTAATATGCAGGAAGGCAGGATTGCAGGGGTCCTGGACAGGCTGGAGAAGTGGACAGACAGGAACCTTACAAAAATTTCACCACAGTTGTAGTGTGGGTAGGAAGGGATCTTCAGGGGTCACCAACCCCAGCTCCGGCTTGAAGCAGGTCCAATGATCGCAGGTGGCTTAGAGTTATGATCAGTGCATCCCTGAGTATTGCCACTTTTAATCACCCCCACAGTTCCCTTTCCATGGGAAATTCAGCCAGAATTTCCCATGTTTCAGTTTTTGTTTATTTGTTTATTTGATCATGGTTGTTGGTACTGTTGTGATGGGGTAGATTAGTATCTTTTTGTCTTCCGTTGTTTTTTCTTTTATTTTTTCTAAGAAGATTTCACAGCTGTACGTAATTTGAACTGTGGCAGTAATACTGCTCTTGATATACATGACCACAAGAGCCTCTGAATGTAATAAAGAGTCAATGCTAAAGGAAAGCATGGAGTATGGTTAGGATATTGCCTCCAGCATCTAATGCCCTAGGAATCCATTTACAATTGGAATCCACTCCATCACTTATGTTTTAGCGTTTATTAGGAACTTGAAGATCAATTCATCAAATGCAGGCTGCTGCTGCAAAAAAAGAAAAGAGGACACTGCTCGAGGTCCTCTGCTTTATTATAGTGGAACATCAGCACTTAAATGCTTGCAATATCATCTGAGCCTTGTAATTAGTAATCATTCATTACAAGCTGAAAACACCATATAGAGCACTTACAGCCCCACAGGACTTAATTCTTAACTGCAGCTAGTGTTTTATGATTCCAATAACTAAAATCTATTGACTGTGATTTTATTATGGTTTGTAAAGAAAGAAATTGAGTGTCTCTTCCATTTTCCTCTAGCCTCAGGCAATTGCTGTCTGTTTTATTTTCTGTTAGCATTAAAACTGAAAATCTGGAGAGAATTACATTTCTTTGTATTAGATGGCTGATGAAAATTAGCAATGTGCAAGGAATTGATGGTATTAAATTAACATATTTAATCTTGAGTATCAAGCTGTAGTGCCCTGTTCATTAATATACTTAAAACCATATGGTTGCTTTTGTTTTTGGTGTCAGTTTAGCTGGGTGGGCAATGCTTAGGCACAACATAAGATACACTTATTGATTCTTAAAAGGTCTTCATTCATACTTGAGCCAAAGCAGCTGGTAGAGGGCTAAAGAACATTCAAGTCACCCAAATCTCTAGATACTGCTTTCTGCTGTACCATCTGTACCCTATTAAATATTCTTGACTTTTGCCAAGTTTGGCCAATTTATATGTTAAATCGGTTGGTGAAAACAGGATCCAAGATGCTTCTGCAGGGAAAAAAACCCTAGTATTAAATTGCAAACTCTTATACATTAATCATTTATTTTGGAAAAATCCAATTCAAGTTCTGCTGCACAAATAATGGCGATAAGATGTCAGATTTCTTAGTCTCTGAGAAAAAATAGGAGGCCAAGTGTAATTTCAACACATTTTAATCCTGGAGAAGGGTATCATCTTAAGACCTGAGAGAGGATGTCATCCAATTTCTCGTTGGAAGAGCCAAAAACCACCAGTCCTGTGAAGCAACTGTGGAATCACTTGCATATGCTTTTTCGTCCAATACATGCGATAATCAAATGAGTCCTAAACTATTTAACTACTGATATTTCACTGCCTCATAATCAACTAAGTATTGAAGTAATCCTCAGTGCCATACATTTAGTGTTGCTATTTGATGGTGATAATCTTTATGCAAGCCAGTATTTTAGTCTTCTCTTAGTTTAATTTATTGAATTAGGAGGTCAAAAATCTTGTCTCTGGGTAAGATATTTTTCCCATAAATTGAACACCAGGTGCATTTTGTCACCATCTATTGATTTCATGTCAGCCATCTCATTGCAGAAGTTAGAATTTGACCATCTCACTAAAATCTACTGAATGCACTAAAAGTGCATTCTTTTTTTTTGAGGGAGTGTTGCTTTTGTCTTTATAAAGATGTCTTCATTCCTGGAAAAACAAGATTTTAAAAAAAATCTTAAAAATTCACTGTATCTGATTTTGTATCCCTTTGCTCTTCGTCTATCCAATTTTACTTTTTATACATTTTAAGTTCTGCCATCTCAGATATTTATATGCTCACTGCAGGATTTATGTATATATTGCCAGCAGTAAGATCTTGCCAAATTTCTGATAAAATAGTTTCCCAGGCCTGTTCTCCTCTGTCAGTGCAGTAATACCATAAAGCATAACTTTTTGCCATTTCTCATTCTTGTCTTGAATGAATGTGCATTCATTTCAATGAGAATGCTTCCCTGCTGAGATTTGATGATATGACAATGTAGCCTAACTTCAATGTTAGATCAGTTACTCAAAAAAGTAACTGTGAGTTAAATAACAATGTAGTTAATATCTAATACACACAAGGGTGTCAAAAATAATTATGCATTAAAATATTGGGTATGTCGCACATTCTTGCCTCTGTGGTTCTCTATTTTACCTGTGAAGCTATGAGAAACAGAACACACAGGTCTGGAAATTGCAGCTACCATTAATGCACTTTTAAATAAAATTTCAAATGGATTCACTTAAATGTTTTTTTTAATTTGTAACTACTTCGCTTCCCCTCCACCATCCCAGGAATACAAAAGCTTTATAAATGGGAATAGATTGTCATGTTTATTGAAAGAGGGATAAAAACACAATATTCTTCTTCCATAATGAAGTTTCACAAACTTTTCCTAAATCTACATATCAGTCAAGCCTGTACTCGATAGTACATGAATGGACTAACCTGAAATGTATTGACTTTGTTTACTTGTTTGCATTTTTACCTACTTATTTTACTCATGTATATGTGTGTGATTAGTGAAAATACTGCTGCTGAGCTGGCTTTTTTAAGTCTGCACTCTTCTTGTAAAATATGGGCAATGATCATATTAAAGGGCTGAAGTCCTTTCTAGTGTCCCAGATTAAATTGCATCAAGTAGTAAACAGAAGACTTGTTTTTTTATGGATTCTGTACTGCTCGTAACAGATTCCTTGTATACAATTCATCCAGATGAAAATATAAATCTTGAAACATATTTGCGAGTAATGACTTCAGAAAATAATGATTAACTTATTGATTGGTAAATAGAATTTATTATGATCTATGTACAAATTATCAGTAACCAAGCAGAGATGATAACATTTCCTTTTTAAAATTGGCTTCAAATTAGGAAAAATCAATTTTAGAAAAAGCAGTAAGTATTGAATTACTCATTTGGCTTTCCAAAGGACGAGTCAGATATTTCACAGGTAGTTCCAGTGCACCATGTCAAGTATTATATCAGAATTCATTAGAATGACGCCACTACTTCATTATTAGGTCTCAACTTTCTAAATTAAATTGGAGTTCTCAGCTCCTTTCATTGGGTGATGATGGCTAATTTTCTCAAATTCTTCATAACCTATTTGATATTTATAGAAGAATTAGGATGTACTTATACGAATGCCATCTCTGAAATGAAACCATGCCAGGATTTTTGATCTCATATACTACTTCTGCATGAATTTTCATTATTGATATTAGTTCATTTTTTAGAAATCATAACATTTTCTCATAACAGAGAAATAGATTTAAATCATAACAAAGGAATAGTTTAAAATCTCTTCATTAACTCTGTGGGACATAGATGGGCCTTAGCACGAAGAAACTATTAACACCTTATCATTACCTTGGCATTCTGTGATCTAACAGTGGCTGCATTTAAGTAATGTTTACTGTAGGTTTACTTGATTAGCTTTAGGTGTTATTTAAAATGATGTCTGATATTTACCTTTAAACAAACAAACAAAAATAAAGACTCACAAAGAGGTTCTAAACTGCTGTTGTACAACAGACTTTTTAAAGTCTGAGTCTTTCAAAGTAGATTTCAATGGAAGCAAATAGACGAAGAATGAGGGGTTGTGGAGACAAAAGTTTCAGCTCAGAAATATCTAGAAAAACTCTTGTTTGCCAAAGATCATAAACCTAAATGGCTTTGCTAATTATTTGGTTTCTGAGAGCAATCTTATTGTGTGCTGCATACCAATACTTTTGGAGTGCCACAGCTCTGTTGTAGTTTATATTTATAGGTTTCTTAGTACCTCAGTAATATTCCGAAGAAAAATATTTTTGTGTGAAGAGATGACTTAATGTTTCTCTGTCACTCAGTGGTAGCAGACACCTGGACATTTCAGGTTACTGTGTGAGGTAAAACAAGAAAAATCAAAGACAGTATGTTTGATATTCACACACTATCAAGTGTGAAAGGAGTCTTATCAGGAAAGTCCCAAATTGATTAGGTTAAGTGTGCATGTGTAAATTACCTTAACATGTCTGTCACAAATATTATTTTTGTGATACCCAGAACCCAGAGTGAAAAGGCAATGAAATATCATTCAAGAAATTGACCCTTTCTGAAATGAATCACCTTTGCAAACCAGAGTGTGCTTCCCAAATTGTAATTTTGTAAAGTTTTGTCTTTTAAAACAGGTGTGTAAGCAAGATGCTTGAAGAAGTTATAAGTAAGATATTTTTATCTTGTTGTATGATAATAGTTAGATATATTTAATTCTGTATCTCTTTCCTAGGCCTCTAACAAGTTTAATTGCATCAGCTTTCTTCTGCACTTCCAGAACTTTAAACTTGAAGAATTCATACGGCAAGGGTCTCATCAAGACTATGTGACCTAGAAATGTATTTTTAGAACACCTACCTTAATTTAGGTAGCAGTAAGGCCATGGAGTCTCAGGCTTTCAACAGTGAGAAGAGTAAGAATGCTTTCACACATACAGGTATCTTAGCTGTTACATTTTACTGAAAGCTTCTATATTAAGGAACTGTGCTCCTAATTCACATTTTTCACAATAAAATTGTGAAATATTCAAATCTGTGCAAAGGATCATGAACAAGTTGTCACTAGTACGAAAATATTTATTTTATTCTTGTATCTCTGCTGTCCTAATTGCACTGAGTGATTGCCAGGGGCTGTGCAAGTGTAGTAAGTGAAGATTGTCTTTTCTTGGTTGGCGTTATGGTTTGAACTGAGCAGTTGCCGTTACTCCCTGTGTGTGTGACCTCTCAAGGTCTCTCCATTTCAGGCTCCAGTAAAATTACACACGTATCCAAAGTAGTCATACAAGCTGGCTCTAATGCTGGAAGCAGTGAAGAAAAAGCAACACAGACTGTACAGTCTAATTCATCTACCTGTTGTCAAAACCAGATCTCTTGTGGAAACTATGCTGGCTAAACTGTCTTACTGTCACACTGCAGTTCAATTGGTGGATAACTAACTGCCTTACAAAGATTATCTGCTCTGGTTAGGTGCTCTAATGTCTAGTTTAAGTAACAAAGTTAAAAAGCTCTAAACCGTCAGTGACTATTAAACATGAGATCTGTATGTTTCCATGTCTTTCTAGTTGCATCTATTCTCATTCATCCTTTGGATATAACAGCATCTGTATTTGTCAGCCAATTTCCATTATGTCACTTTCCTAATGCTTTTGCCCGGCCCTCTACAATTTGATCAGATGGCCATTAGGGAAAAGGATAAGCTGACACTCATTTGAACTTCTGTTACTCTTCAAGCATGGCAGAGACAGAGGGAAGGGAGAAGAATAACAGCTCTAAAAAGATACCCTGCTTGTCCTGTTTATTTCCTTCACTGAATTCTTATCAGATTCACTCATTTGTAAACTAAATCCAGATTTTTCTAACTGTCAGAGATAAATGCTTTCTCTAGAAAATAAGTTAAGTTCATCTTGTCTCCTTTTCCATCACCCACAATAAAGATTCTGGAATGAAAACTAAACAGGCAGCTTATGATAGTGCACAGAAAAGAATATCACAATGTATCATCCTTGCAGTGCTTACCATACTAAATTTTTTGCTAATAAATTAATGTATGCATTTCTTGACAGTCCTTGGCATATGCCCACCAAGCCGCTCAGCAGGACAGGCAGGGAGCAAATAAAATGGAAAAAAGCCAATGAGTCAAGATAAAGTCAGTTTAATAAAGCAAATATAAAGGATGCATGCAGAAGCTAAGGAAAAAAAAATGTTTATTCTCTACTTTCCACCAGTAGGTGTTGTTCTTCTACTTCCTTGGAAGTAGGACTTGAGTACGCATGTTGGTTGCTCTAGAAGGCAAATGTCAGTAATAGATGCAATCCTCAATTCCTTTCCCCACAACCCCTACTCCTCTCTCTTAGTTTTTAACCGCTGAGTAGGCATAATATGGTATGGAATATCCTTGTGGTCAATTTGGTCAGCCCTCCTTCCAGGAGCTTGCCAAACCACTGCCTACTGATGGTCTGTTGGAAAGACAGAGATGATGCTGTGCCAGTGCTGCTCAGCAGGAGCCAAAACATTGGTGCATCATCGATATGCTTTCAGCTACCAATGCAAAGCTGGAGAGGGATGCTGTGGGGAAATGAACTCCAGCTCAACTAGATACACTTTTTTCAGGCTACTTTCTTTTGGTTCTAATTTTAGAGTTATTTAGAGAAAAAATTAATAGACATGTCTTCTACCTTAAAGTTTTCTCAGAAAATACTGATCCCACATGTGAATATTCCAGTCTTACTTGACTCCTTTCTTCAGTATCTTGATCAATTGCCAATGTGAAGACTGAGATCTGACATTGGCAATAATAGGTTCTCCTCCAGCTGGAAATTTTCATTAATTACTTTAATTCTCAGAGTTCCACAGAAAATGTTTTTGAGTGTGTACAAAAGTTGAAAACAAAGCAATATCTTGGTCTGATGGGGAAAAAAAAAAAGGAAATCCAGCTTTTTTGGGAGATATTTTCATGAATTTAGTGAGATTCTTAAGTGTATTTATGAGTCCCAACTGAGGAAAATAAGTTTAGAAGTTTAAACAGTAAAATAACCCTTAAAGAAAAAAATAATTTCTATAAAATAGAAGAAGGGGAACCTATTACTAAAGAGGTTAGTAACTTATATATATGATAAAATGGTTAAAGAGAACGAAGCAAACTGAAAGTGAAGGCCATGAGTATCAACGATGAGCAAGAGGATAGGTCAGAGGAGATAAAGGACTCATTAATTCCTTTTACATGGAAATGAAGGTGTAGAAGCCCCAACAAGCTAGTTTATTTAACCATAAAAATAAGGTCACATGCCCTCGGACTTCATATTCATTAGTGTAATCCAAAGGTATTAAATATATATATGGCAAATAAACTCTAAATTAGACAAGTATGAAACACTAAAGATGCCATGATAGAAGTTCTTTTACCAAGCCACCACTACCATCTTCATTTTTGCAAGAAAATTTTCCAGGAACTTCCAAGATTTTCTTGTTTAATTAGCAAGGGAATTACCTTCAAACTGAGATGAAAGAATAGGAGGTTCTATTTACTTGAGTTTTAAAATAAAAATTAAAGTTTTAAATTAAAACTTCTTACCTTTAGTTATATCCAAGGCTACAACAGGTACATTGTCTGAAAACATGAGGACATCCACAGGATATTTCAATTTTAAATCAAATATTTTTTTGGTAGGAAAAGTAGGAGAGTCCTTGTTTTCCTGGCATCCATTGTACACAGTGGTCTACGAGATTGACCATGAAGTATTCTCAGTGGCATTTTGAATATAAAAGAAATAATAAGGGAAAAGAAGGCAAGGTTACAGAGCATGAATGGGAGGCAGGAAGGGCATTATGTTGAACAGTAACTGTAAAAAGAAAATAAACACAGCATCAGGAAGAAAGTGATGAATGAAGGGGAAAAAGTAGGGAAAGATCATTGAATAAAAATTCCATTTAATTGGTCTATGTGGAATATATATAGTCAATCCATGGGACCTTGCCCGTCACTACTATTCTTTCTTTCTTATACTGATTTTGGGTGGGATATGGCTAATTTTCTTCATAGTAGCTCACATGGTGCTGTGGTTTGGATTTTTGACGAAAATAGAGTTGATAACATAGTCATGTTTTAGTTACTGCTAGACAGTTCATACACAGCATCGAGGCTGTTTTTCATGCTTCCCTGCAAGTGACGAGGCTGGCAGTGCACAGGAGGTTGGGAGGGGACAGACCCAGGACAGCTGACCAGAGTGACCCAAAGGCTATTGTTCCATGCCATATGGCATCAAGCTCAGCTATATACAAAGCTAGGTAGGGGAGAAGAAGGAAGAGGAGCATGTTTGGAGTGATGGCATTTGTCTTCCCAAGTCACCATTAACACATGCTGGAACCCTGAGTTCCTGAACACCTTCCTGCCTGTCAGAAGCAGTGAAAGAGTTCCTTACTTTGCTTTGCAGCTTTTACTTTACCTATTAACTTGTTTTACCTCAACCTATGAGCTTTCTCACTTTCACTCTTTCGGTTCTCTATCTCATCTGCTAGGGGGTAGTAAGTGAGCATTTGTGTGGTGCTTAGCTCTCAATGGGGCTTAAACCACAGCAGTCTTTTTTAGGAACACAACATAGGGCTCAAGGATTAAAGACAACAGATTCGACTGGAGTGTGCTAGCCCTAATTTATAACCGTTTAGCTAGTAACTGAAAGGTTCCTGTACTTGCCATGGGGCTTGCTTGCTTGACTGCGTATTGAAGCCCAGCTACTTTTTGCTTTTGCTGTTTGCTGTAGTCCTTGTTATCTGCCCTACTGTGACTGGAATCATTTCAATAAGTTGTTGCCTGGATTGACAGATGACTAGGGCTTTGCTGCTTTTTGTGTGCTGCTGTATGGGACACTTCCAGTGTGAAGTAGGGTGTATGTCCACATGGAAAGAGGTACACTTCAAAGCATCTGTGGCCATTATTATGTTCACATCACAGCAAGTACACCCTGAAAGCATTGTGGAGCAAGCAAAAATCCGTATTGGAACCACTAAAACTCAAAATGTCAGTGCTAGAATGTCTTGAAGTTCCTGTGGCCTTGGAAAAGTCTTTGTCACAGTAAGTATGCCCCTGAAAATATTGGTGCTTTGGACATGTGACAAATACCAGAAATATTTTACTACTGTACGCAAAGACTGATAAGGAATAAGGAACATTTTTCAAGTGGATATTTCTGTGTAAGTTCCTGGGTTTGTACTAGCTTTTTGACTACTAAAAGTCAGGGAAGCTACAGAGTTCTTCCAGGAGCATATAAAATTTTTTGTAAAAATTCAGATACAACATATTATTCATGTTACCATGGAAGATCAGGGAATTATTTTAACAATCAAATGTGCCTACAGACATATTTGATACAACTTTTCAACACAGTATGTGATCTTTTTCCACGTGACATTTACTGAAGATGGATTTGAAGCATATGTAGCTGTTTCATCTTTGTAATTTATTTAAAAGCAACTTTGCTAACTTTGCTTTAAATGATATTGAATGAATTTGATGACGTTATACAACATGTAATTGCTATATACAGCAGCAAATGTTGTCATCACTAAGAAGTTTATACCTCACCTGAGAATTTAATTTTTCATGGTGTTTTTATTAATTGATCTGAAGACTCTTGCTCTCTACATGACATCAGTTCTGTGGTTTCTTTCTTTTCTTTTTGCAATATTTATTATATTAACCAAGGTTGTTTCAGGTAGAGAAACCCATCCATTAGGTTTTTCCAGTGGATGACTACATTTTGCTCTACAACTAGTTATCCTACTCTTGCTTCAGTATTTTATTTAACTTTTTACAAGTTAGAACATTTCACTTGATTGATTCAGCTGACATGTATTAGAAAAAAAAAAAGATAGAACATTTTTATAGAAAAGCTATTGCCCTTTGTAAGAAAACCCATCCATTATTATTTTAAGTTTAAAATACCTTATATTCCTTCCAGCCAGGAAACCAAACGCTTAGATGATGTCATTCAGCAAAATTCCATTGAATTCAGTGAAGCTCTGCCAATTTTCTATCAGTTCTGAAACGACTTTCTGCATTCCCATTGAGTGTATTTAATGGGGATTACTGTCAGTTTCCATTGTGAGTGCTGAAATGGTGCTTATTGTCCTTTTTAGCTGAATGTTACTGAGCACTTTCGTTGTATCTTCTCTCTTTTTTCATTTGTGCTGCTCAAGAAAATTTCGTGTGAGGAAAATAACTCGTAATCAGTGAATATAACAAAACATTTGTCTTACGAAACTAGATCTTGGTCATCTTGAGAAGTAGACTTCAAAAGGATCATTTGAGGTACAGCACACATAGGTCAGGTTTTTTTAAAGGGTCTGAATGGTGCCACTCAGAAATGGACTATTTAATTGTAATATGGAGGAAGTGATGCATCAGAAGGATTTCAGAAACCATGACAGGAGTCAAGGGTTTTGAAACAACATCTCACTCTAAACCACAGAAAAATGAGGAGGACACCATAAGTTTTCATAGGGAAGTAAGTGCAATTGTTTATTTCAAGTGCTAACAGTATTGGCTGAAAAATTGAAAAAAAGAATAAAAGAAAAAAAAGTAAGTATTACCAGTCCAGGATTCCAAACTGTTAAGAATAATTTAATGGAAATCTCATATAATATCAAGCAATCTTAAAGTCCAAAGCAAAAGGCAGTTATCTTGACTGCATGCACAGAACACGCTATTGTCCACAGCAGAGGTGCTTTTTCAGTGATTTATTTTTAAATAAGAGTCTCTAGTATGCAAATGAAAAACAGGAAGGAAATCTTTGAAACCAGTAGATGTGCCAGCACACAGCAGAGTGTTCTGGGATAGACTATATATTATGACTTAATATTTTGGACTGTTCCCAACAAAACAAGATGAATAATGAAATAATAAGATCCCAATTAGACATGATTATTTTATGTGATTCAAAATGAATAGTGATTTATGAGTTTCCTTCTGATACTTAATAATATGAGGTAAGTGGGTTTTTAGACACTTTCCCTTTGGCATGATCATAATGAAAGCAAATACGTTTCCGTTCCCTTCATAATCATCCACACATTGGCAGAGGATTAAATTATTATTTCTGTAGCAAATGAAGAGACATTTCCTCATTAATGTTTCTGAAGGAAAGAGCTGTATCATTCAATGATCACTAAATTCAAAGAAGTTTCTAAATACCTAAATGTTTAAGGGTGTAATTCTCCTTAAACTTCCAGTGACAGTTGGTCATTCAACTGCTTCTTCTGGGTCTGAGTCTCACAGTTTATGTGATTGGGAGGAGACAGTCTGTCTTCTGGGTTAGGCTTCAGAAACAGGACAGTCCTGTTACCAAAACTTCACATTTCTCTGAAATGATCATGTCTAGGAACAACTGCAGAACTGCTCAAGCCAATCATTCATTTGTATTACAGGCAAGGTTGATTTTCCTGTCTCAGGAGCTACTAATGTTTTGATGGGGTTTTTTGTTTTAGTTTTTGCTTTTTTTTTGTTTTTACCAGGCAGTGATGAAAATGAGAAAGAAAGGTTGAAAGCAACAGTATAATATTTGAAAAATGAACAAAACTCTGTTTTTTTCCTATGCAATGTCTAAGATAAAAGTACACTTAATGTAAGTTAATAATAGAAGAGTGTCAAAAGATACTCTGGTGAATGTTATTATTTGTTCTTGCAAGGTTCATCATTTCTCCGTTTCTTCTCAAGCTTATTTGTGGCAACTGAAAATTTGGTTAATAATATTCAAAAGGTCTTTTTATCACCACATCTGTGAGGCTGTGATATATTTGGGGTTAAAGAGAGGCAAACAAACTGCAAGAGCATAAGACAATAAAGAAATTGCTATAAATATAGAAGAGGAAGAAATGACAACCTTCTTGTTGGTTTGCTGTAAGCTTTTTACCATTGGCAATGCTTGTTTATTAAGACTAGTTTATAGTGCTCGTCAGCAGACATATAATCTTTTCTGGCATAAGTCTTTTGGGTGCCAATGAATACTATTTTTTTCCTGTACATATTGCTTCAAAGGAGAGTGAAGAAAAGTTCCAGTTAAAGAATGACTTCAGAAGCATGAGTTTTTTGTATGAGAAAGCTCTGCCAGAGAACGCATGTGAAATGCTCTATTAGGCACCTGTTTTTTATCAAGTCTGAAACACAAAACGCCATTATATTAGTGCTGTGCTAATTATTTGTTTTAAGGTCACTGAAATAGGTATGTTTACTCAGGTAGCAATACAGCTACTGAACTACAAAATAAAAATAAAATAATAACTTAATTTGTAATTTAAAAATCTAGGAAAAAAAGAGAAAATTATATAATCCTGACTGAATTTCTTTATCTTTACTGTGTTTTCCTTAAAACATGTCTTTTCTTTCGAAACTATTACCATGTGACAATACTTAGGAATTTTCTTTTCTATTTAATAGAATTCTAGAGCATTATGCACTGAATATTTGGTGAATATCTCATGACTAAGAATACATTGTATTTAAAAGAAAGCAGTAGATCTTACCTTTTGAGTTGCATTTGCATAGAATTGACTGTTTACATTTTCAAAGATTGCATATGGGCCCGCAGTCTTTGCATCAGAATTGTTTACCTTTTTTCTTACAGCCTCATCTTCACCCCTACCCTCCTCCTTGAGTAATAATGTCAATATCTTATAGTTCGCGTAATTTGTAGGGAGATTGTTGGTTATTTAGCTCATGCGTAGTTGATTTTAGTTTAAAAGTCGTTATTTATGAATTACATTGACTGCACTGATATTCCACATTTAAAATCTACGAGTTATGTATTCAGACACCATTTGATTAGATAGGCCTTTCTTCTTTACCAGGCCATACACACCAGATCATTTCAGCCTTTGGCGCAAATGCTAATAATTCTGGGTTGTGAAGCTGTGTTGATAGACATTCTTCTTGCATAGCTCCTCGTGCTGCCTATCCAATGACTGGTAATCCTTCCTGGGCCATTTTCCCAACATATGGTCCACAGCAGCCTCTCTGTGCCCATATGGTACAGGTGTTCAGGCCATTTCTGATGGATTCCTGCCAGATTTTATGGAGCTATGCAATGAGATTAGTTAAAGTCATTTCAATGTCAGAGTTCTTTATCCTTTTTTTTTTTATTAGTATAAGAATATGAATGGGTGTAAAACAAAAAACCCCCAAACAACTGAACACTATACAAATCTTTGTAGAGATGCCTTTAGTTTATTTAATCTTGTTTCTGGCACATACATCAGTATACTTCACCTACAGGCACTTCATAAAATTCAGATATGGAAAAAATCCCCAAAAGTTCCATGTCATAGAAGCTAATACGAGACTTAGCTTTGATTTACATCCACAAGAGAGCAACACCTACAGAGATGAATTGTTTAACAATACACTTCCAGAAACTGTACATGCAGAATATGTTGTACACATGCACAAAGCATATTAATGCATCACTGCGTATTTCAGTTATTTTCCACAGTCTCATTCTGGATTTTCTAGTCTTGCTTTTGCCCATTGCACTGCACCAAAGTAACTGGTGCCAGGTTACTTGTTCCTACTCACAGGTTAGAGATGTGTCATCTTTAGCAGAGTTGAAAGCTGTTCTTATAGCATCTCGTCATTATTTGATGTTTCATTGTTTGGTTTTCTGTTTTCTCTATCTCTCTATTCACTGGCTTAACACACTTTTCAGGGTATCTGTGTATGTTTTCTGTATATTTTCAAAGGATTCTGTCTCTCAGTTATCTCTACATTTTAGCAGTAGTAATTTTATGTCATAGAATTAGCTGCTTATTTTTATATTGAATCAAGATTTGGAGTGCTTTTGGCAGTTTTGCTGTTTTAAAAGTTATTGTTGTTATTATTATTATTACTATTATTATTATTTGTTTATTATTATTATTTTATTTATTTATTTTCATTTTTATTTGCTTTTTTTTCCCTGCAACAGCCATGAAACATCATTTCCCTCACTAAAACACTCTTAAGGTTTTAAAATAGTTTCTGTTCCATTTCAAAACAAAACAAAAAACCAACCAAAGTACTTTAAAATACTTTAAAGGAATGTGTAATACCTGTGCATTCAACAAATCAAATAGATTAATGGAGTTTATTCCCTGATTCAGAATCATAATTTCATATATTCCATCCATATTCACCAGACTACTGGCTATTCCAGGATAGGTAGTAGTCTTGAAGTAAAACCAGCACAAATCTGGAGAATACTACGACTGAAAACTTTTGTTGAAACATAAACATTTCAGCAAAACCTATCGGTTTCAATAGTGTTGATCTGCCATACTATTTTACATCACGTAACTGTTATGACTTTTGCAGTGGCAGTGTTATTAAACAGAAAGAAATTCATGGGAGTCATTACTAAAATATCTTTTCTTTGATCTAATGACAATATATAATCTCCTTGCAATCACTTCCTTACTAAAAAATGAAACACATGATGAGGTAAAGAATAGTAGAATTATCTTTCTTCTGTGGAACACTTCATGCATATTATTCTAGTCTTATAATCAGTACTGAACACTTTTTAATATGTTCTAAACTTTGGCCAGATAAAAGGGTGAAATTCCATCTGTGCTGATAATCTTAGATAAACCTTGAGTAAGGATTTTTTTTCTATTCTGATTGGTTGGCAAAGTATACACTTGTTCAAATATCTAATCTCTATTTGTTATTTGGACATTAGATATTACACTTTTAAAGCTATTAGTTTTTTAATCTGATTTTAGGGGAAATTAGTAAGGAGGAAAAAATGAAAGTCACCACCCACAGAGATAGATTATATAAAACCCAATTCAGTTATTTGATGCTGGTTTTCTACTCTAAATTGTGCTTTCTCTAGCACGTGTAAGGTGTTCTCCTTTCTGCTCACATGATTTTCAGTAAGTTTGGTCAGTTATATTCAGGTACACGAATCTGTTTCATATCACTTAAGAGATAGTTTTTCCTTTTTATAATCTTCTCTACTCATAACTGTCTCTTTCTTGTTCTGATTATAGTATTTGCATATATACTATCGAGTCTGTTCAGTATAATAAAGAAGAAGTGGGATTTGTCTTTTCTGACATAGTATTCTGAGGACTTAGTGAGCTATGTTGGCCAACAGATAGTAGCAGAGTCAAGACAGAGAAAACACTAGAATTACCAAGCCACAAACAACATAAGACAACCTTCCTCTGCAGATGTCTTAGATTGACTCAGCTGGCTGCTGAGACCTAATCCTTGCTATGAAGGAGAACAAGTTTAAAAGCAAGCGAACAGTGTAAAAGTAAAAGGTCATACATACACAAAAAATATTGACAAATTGGTGAGCTAGAAATAGAGCTCATCATTTCATACATGATTCATAAGGCAAGATTTTGCAATATTTTAAAAGGAAAGTTCACCCAAGTAACAGGACATAATTAAGTAGTCCTGAATAACTATTTTGTGTGGCCTGCCATCTGATAGCCAATCACTCAAGAATTTTTAAATGCAATAAAATCCATATGAAAGGAAAAAGTCTACCACTGATTTGTCAGCTGTGGTGGGTAATTTGTGTGGCATGTACATGGCACTCGGCAGTAAAGCCAAAAATATCTGCCATTTACTGGTTACCTCTCCTCTTGTCTGAATCCAAGGTGAATCTTTCCATTCTATATGCCCCTTTGAGCATCTCTGGTAGTGATGGTACTTACTGTCCATACAGTACAATCTACAGTGCAGTCCTCTGTCACACTAACTTTTGGCACTGGCTGTGCTTTAATCTGCTGGTAACTATAATATATCAATCTTGTGGATATTTACTCATAAGCAATACTAAAGAACATTGTCAAATTCATGCAACCTGCTAATTTTTTTAATTCAAATATTTTTTCTTTATACATAGAGTTTAAAACACAGATTTTTGTTGTTTTGGAAAAGCTTTAGTTTAAGCAACAATCAACATAGCATAAAAATATAAAAGAGCAAAATCTGGCTCTGCATTTAAAAGAGTCTAAGGTGTTTATTGAATTCTGAAGAAAGAACTTGTTATTTTCCAGTTTACACAAAGGCATCTAAATTATCGCTCCCTATATATTCAAATTTTGTGTCTTAATCAACTAAACACAAGAAATACGTATTTCTTCATCTTTCTCATTTCAGGAGAGTGAAAAGAAGAAGAGGGAGGCATGCAAAGTAGTGAAATTGAAGGAAATTAAACAACTTAAAACTAGATGTTACTTCTAAAAAATGCAGATTTTCTTATGCGAGTAAAAGTGTAAATATAGATTACACATTCTCTTCAAGTCACTGTTCCTGAAGCGGAACCTTTTTTAGCACATCATCTGGAAAATATGCTGATATAAAGGCATTTGACGACTTTCTTTGTCACATTCTTTCATGCCTTGTATCAGTCAATCACATGCTTTCAAGTGGCAGCAAAACTAAAACACTGAGAGAAGCAGAGGAAAAGAATGAGGAAAGCAAAAATATTGAATAATTCTGTAATATCATATAAATATGAATTTGATGTAATGATTTTCTCTTCAAAACTTGAAAACTAAGGAGAAACATTGCTCTAAAATCACTAAGGGTCGAGCCCAGCTGTTTTCTGCCCCATTAATACATGGGAAAAACTGACAATACTTTCCATAAACAGATTGCACCAGTTTGAACTAATGGCTATAAGAAGCAAACTGGGGTTTTAATTTGACTGGGTGTTAAGAAACATATATGTAAATAATGACTCCAGGCACTGGTCCTAAAACACAGCATATGGAACAAAGTTTTCTCACTGTCAGAAATTTCTTATTTTATTTGTAAAGAGTATTTTACCTCAGCTTCTAGATAGTTGCATGTTCCTCAGAATAATAAGAGGAAATCAGCAAAGAGTGATTTTTACTGAGAAGGCTTTGGTAGAGGCTGGAAAAGAAGAATGTGGTTACTGTCAGTACTCTCTGTTTGGACACTGATTAACCTGTAAAAACATTCAAAGATAGGTAAAACTGTCATAACTCAATGCAATGAAGTGAAAACCAGTAAGGCTAAATGTAATGGAATACATCCTCTTCTGATTCTCTCCTGACGAAGAGTTTAAAAATATCTACAAATCTGAGTCTGAGAATGTAAACTACGTCTCCATCCTCAGAGTATTTACTCCATAAACTAAAATTCCATTATATTTATAGTTCATTAAATATGTTTTTGTGGGTTTTTTAATGCCTGTGAATTACCTGTTGAATAAGATGTGTGTTTGCTGTTCCTTTTATTCCTCAAGGAGAATAAGGCAGACCCCCAAGATGCAGGAGAATAACAAGACTGAAAAACGTACTTTGGTTTCCTGTGAACCAGTTGATCAGATCATATTGTCAAAATACAAGCTGAGGTATTCTGATACTAAAAAGTTGCTCTGGTGTTCACATGTTGAAAGTAAATAAATTCTTATAACAAGTGTTTTTAAGCAAAAAGTTATAAGAATTTAATTTGTAGCTCTTGCTTCAAGTGTAAAAGCAACATGGAATAAAGCATAAAAATTTGATAAACACTGCTCATAGTTTATTATTAAAAATTTGGCTTTTTATTTATCTGGATTATACTATAAATGAATTTTTTTAAAGGCTGTGTGTACAAACGAGTATGGGTAATGGTATTCTTAAGACATGAGAGATGACCAGATTTCCTCTAAAAATCTGGTATAGAGAAGGGAAATAGCAAATATATCTTGAATGTGTTCCCAACATGTACAATTATATATGTCGTACAGAAGTATAAATTGCACTTTCATGTTCACGTTCTGTATCACATTTTATCTAAAACTCTTGGTCTGAGACTTTTTGCTTGTTCTTTTTTTTTTTTTTAAAAAGATGCAAAGGTCTTTTCTGTTCTTAAGTATTAAAATAAGCAGCAAAACTAGTGGTTATTTTCTGAGAACTGCTAGAGTGGTGCAAAGCTTTCTGTTTTAATACAGAATATTGGGGAAAATTAAGCCTTCACCCAAAAAAAAAGCACTAACACAGTCTTCAAGAGAAAATATCTTTCTATTTATCTCAGTTATGAATATTTCAAAATCGCATATGGCAGGATTTTTCCTAAGCCTTTACCATTTGTCTTCGTTGTGCCAGTGGATTTAATGGTAAGATACCTGTTAATTTCAATGCAAGCAAATTTAAAGCCAAGATTTTTAGTGTCATTCTTGACAGACTTGTGCAGAAGATACAAGTGAATTTTAAAATGCTGCAGTAAAATACTGGATTGTGATTTGGAATGAGTTGGATCCAATTTCATCAGAGTTGGTGGCTTTTTAGCTGTCTTTCTGTCAGTAAACTAGTAAACTAGCAGAAGCCATTTAATGCCTTTGTGTAATGAGACAGACGAAACTATAATAGCCATAAGTGAAAACACAAACTCACGTATTTAGGTAGAAGCCAAAATATGCAATACAACAAGCTTTTGTAAGAAGCAGCTCAACAATCACTGAGATGAAGTCACTGATTATATCAGAAAGAGATGACAATCTCTTGTGGAATGAATGAAACTGGAAGGAGCAGATGATATACCAGATACATGCGTTGCTTCTTAGAGAAATCTGTAAAGGCTCAAACATGGGCAGACAGCAACCTCACTAACCTCAACAAAAGAAAGGGACACACCTTGCAGCTGAGAAGATAAACCCATGCTGGCGGCCCATCAGCTCATGTACAGCTATGCAGAGAAAAACCCCTTGGTCTTGGGGAACAGTAAGTTAACCCAAGTCAGCAATATACTCTTGCAGCAAAGAGGGGCAACACCATCCTGGCACATTAGGAAACCACTGCAAGCAGATCAAAAGAGGTATTCCTTTCCTAGTACTCAACTCAAATGAGACATATCTGGGTGCAGTGTTCAGTGCTGGGCTGTCTCACACATGAGAGACATGGATATACCTGCTGGTCGAACTAAAGGGAAAGAAGTGAAGGCACAGGCAGTGGAAGTATAGACAGGCATACTGAAAAGAGTATAGGGATGCAGTCCAGTTGTGTATGTATGGGGGGAGGAACATCAAGGTGAAGCTGAAACTGAATTTGGCAAGGGATGCAAAGAGTAACAGATGTGTTAGCCAGAAAAGCAAGGTTAAAGAAAGTGGAACCCCCTTATGCAAAGCAGGCAAACTGGTAAAAACAGTCAAGGAGAAGGCTGAGGTACTCAACAAATTTTTTGCTTCATTCCACAATGGCAACCTCTTTTCCCACACCTCTAAAGTGAATGGACCTCAGAATGAGAAGTGGTGGAGTAAAGGTTCTCCCACTGTAGAACAAGATCAGTTTCACAGCCAGTTGAGGAACCTGACCATATACAAGTCTATAAAACCTGATGAGATGCATTCCAGAATGATGAGGGAATTGGCTGATGTAGTTGCCAAGACACTCTCCATGATACTTGAAAAGTCATGGCAGTCCAGTGAAGACCCTGGTGACTGGAAAAAAAAGGAAAACAATTAGCCATCTTTAAAAAGGGTAGAAGGGAGAACCTTGGGAACTACTGACCTGTCAGCCTGTCCTCTGTGCCTGGGAAGATCATGGAACAGATGCTCCTAGAAGGTATGCTAAGGCACATGGAGGACAGGGAGGTGATTTGAGAACTATGGATGTCATTTATCTGAACTTCTGTAAAGCCTTTGAAATGATCCCCCACAACATCCTTCTCTCTTAAATTGAAGAGATATGCATTTGATGGGTGGACTGTTCAATGGATGAGAAATTGTTTGGAAAGTGACATCTAGAGGGTAATGGTCAGTGGCTCAATATCCAGATGGACATCAGTGAAAAGAAGTGTCCCTCTGAGGTTCCAGACCAGTGCTTTTTAATGTCGTCATCAATGACAGAGAGAGGTTGAGTGAAACTCTCAGCAAATTCAAAGATAGTACCAAGCTGAGTGGTGCACTTGACACATGTGAGGGGCAAGATACCATCCATAGAGACCCAGCAAGAACTGGGCACATGGCAACATCAGGAGGTTCAACAAGACCAAGTGCAAGGTCCTGAACCTGGGTTAAGGCAATTCCAAGTACAAATTCAGTCTGGAGGATGGATAGATTATGAGCAGTCCTGCCAGGAAGGACTTGGGGCTGCTGGTGGATGAGAGGCTGGACATGAGCCAGCGATGTATGCTCACAGGCCAGAAAGCCAATCTTACACTTATGCATCAAAAAAGCATGGCCAGCAGGTTGAAGTAGGTGATTCTCCCGTTCTCCTCCACTATTACAAGACCCCACCTGAATTGTTGTGTCCTGCACCTCCAATATAAGAAAGACAAGGACCTGTTGGAGCAAGTCCAGAGGAGGGCCACAAAGATTATCTGAGGGCTGGAGCACTTCTTACAGAAGATGGGCTGAGCTTAGGTTGTTCAGCCTGGAGAAGACACGATTCCATGGTGACCTTATAGCAGCCTCCCTGTACTTAAAGGTGACCTAAAAGAAAGCTGGAGGGGAACTTTTAACAAGGTCCTGTAGGACAGGATAAAAGGCAATTTTGATTTAAATTAAATGTAAGAAAAACGTATTTTACAATGAGGGTGATGAAACACTGGCAATAGTTGCCCAGAGAGGCGATACATGCCCCACCCCTAGAAACATCCAAGATCAGGTTGACCTTTGAGCAACATGGTCAAGCTGAAGATGTCCCTGATCACTGCTGGATGACCTTTAAAACATCTCTTCCACCTCAAACTATTCTAATATTCTTTCATACTGGAGAGAGTCCTCTGGGGAACCATGAAGACGATGAAGTGACCAGAACATCTGTCACAAGGTGGAGGGGCTGGGAGAGCTGTGAGTGTACGTCCTGGAGGAAAGGCTCAGGAGGCTCTTCTTTGGGTGTATACATATTTAGGGGACTGCATTAAGAAGAAAGAACCAAACTTCTCGGTGGTGTCCAGAGACAAGACAAGAGGCAAGTGACACAAAATGAGATATGTGAAAATAATTCTAAACAGAAGAAAAAGGGATATCATTGTGAGGGTTATCAAGCAATGGAATGGCTTTCCTCAGGAGGTTGTAGTATGTCTGTCCTTGGAGACACTGAAGCCCTCCTGGATGTGTCTAGACAATGTGAAAACACAATGGTCAGTATCAGTCACTCTGTGATTTTGTGGGAGGTCTATCAGAAAAACCACCACCGAAAAATAACCAGAAGCAGAAAGAAAGAGTGAAGAATTACAAGTCACAGAATCATGGCTTCATGAATCTGACAAAAAGGACTTCTAAACTTCTTGCTTTAAAAGATATAGTTAGAGCCGGTAGTGAAGTGAATGCCACTTGTTTCTTGGTGCCTCATGTGTTGGTGGAGCCAGAAGTCTTTATTCACACTTTATTGTTTTCCACCTTTATCTAGAGATGTACATATTCCACCATCAGCATACTGTTTTATTAGAAACAGAAAATGCACAAGTCTAAAGGAATTCCTCAGACCAAGGAGTGATAACATTACTTAGTTTGTGTCAAAATATTAAACAAAATGGAGAGTTTGTCCAGACCAAAACATGTTTGGTTTATCTTCATTTGCCCAGCTGACTTTCAGACTACTGCAGACACGTTTGCTGTGTTAGAGCTACAACAATCTTTCTTAGAAACGTGAAGTTATATATTTTCCTTTTCTTCCTTTTTTAAAAATTCTCATGCTTTGCTTTCCTATTTCTTGATTTGTATAAGCACTTGAGATGCAGAAATGTAGGGTAAGAAAGCGAAATGGAGAACATTACAGACAAGCAGATGATCTGTAAGTGTTTATTATAAAAGCATAAGATATCTAGAATTTTATACCGGGCTGTCAGACTGGATGAGGTGTTTTGTGTTAGAAATCTGGAGAATTTAAAAACTACATTTAAGATAAGACATAGTTGTAATTTCTCTTTATAATATTTACCTGAAGCTTATTCTTGATTAATTCGGAGGAACATTCAGCAATCATAGTACTGGAACAAAGTGCTGCTTTGTTTACCTTTAGCAAATACTATACTGACATGTAGTTTCAATAGCTTGATAATAAGCAGTAACTTGTTGTAAAGGTTTCGATGACATCTATCAGCCTTACATATATTTTTGAAAAAAACACCATGAAAATGACTTCCTCAATTCAATAATACAATATCAATTTTTAAAATAGAGGTCATAGCTTTATTTACACTAGCTGATACTTCAGTCTGTTCACATTATAATGAGGAGAGCAACCTATTCCTGTCGCATATTCAACAAACAGTAGATTGGTAGTTAAGAAATGTCTCAGCCCAACAGAGTAATCTCTAGTCTTCTCATGGCATTTCTTTTCTTTCAATGCTTTGTTTATACAAGATGTTTGAGTTGGTACCTTATATACCAAACAAAGACTAGCATGGAGGACCAATTCAAAAAGGTATAAGGTTTATGTAGGAAGATTATTTTTTTCAGACTACCAACTACTGATGCCATCTTCAGGTTGCAGGAACATTTCTATTTTAACTTTTTTTTAGTTTTTTGACATAAAGTATTCATTAGTTGATGAAGACAGAGATTATAAACATGGTTCAATTAAAATGTAGAAATACAGGAAATACTTTTAAATTTTATCATGCTTTTAGGGAAGAAGTACTATGAAAAAATACTGTGTGAGTTCTGATGATGAAACAGTATCCTTGATAGGTTTCTTTTCCTCTGTCCTCTAATCTTTTCACCTTCCCTAGGCAGGCAATTCTATTGGTTTTCTATAAAAGTGGGTAAAAAATATCCAGTTGCTCTAAGCTGCTAAAATTTTTCCCTTTATAGATATGATATATTAAGTCCATGAAATGCTTTTCCTATAAGCAGTTTGAATTTTTAAATTCTTACATAAATCCACAGACAATGATGCAGCCTTTAGTGTAAATTATAATGAATATGGACTTTCTTTGTGATGCAAAATAATCACCATCACAGGGCTGCTACAAGAAGATGTCAGCAGCTTCAAATCACTAGAGGTTTGTCCTTTGCTGTAAAGTAAGAGCAATGCTATGCCAGGGCTTTGAAGGAAGTTCTGCATAAGAAAAGGGAAATGATTGAAAATGTTACTAAACTGTTGTGCAAATCCACCAGGGAAAATAGTCTTCTGCCACAAATAATTTTCAGCAGATATCTCTCACAGCTTTTCTTCTATCTCATAGGCTGCTGATCAGTAAGGAACACAAGGTGATTTAGGTCTTGTGTTTGACATCATGCATCTTTTATTCAACCAAATAAGTAGTGAAATACTCAGAAGCAAACTGTTCTATATAACATTTCGATATATCAGACAACAGTCATGTCACTGTTGTTTTCATTTCATTAAGTTACTTCCAGAGAAAGAGAGAGCAGACAGCCAGTCTTTCAAATTACAGCAGCAAAACGCAACTGTCAACGTGTGTTTCCCCTGCAAGAGAAGAAGAGTTCTACTTATTCTTTATTATTGAAAACTCACAGAGTGAGTTAAACCATTAATTACTTTGTCAGTGTTTCTTTCAATGGTATCTTACATTTGGTTGACAATAGTATACATATTTTAATACTGCCCAACACTTCTCCCAGAACAAACTTAGTAGAAGCAAAAAAACATAGTGCAAAGGTAATATAATACATAAATAAGTTGTACGCAGCGGGACAGACGGGTTTCAGTCTCCTCACACATACATGTATCAGTTTGTCTTTCATTCTTCTTGTCTGCCTAATATCCTTTAATCCTTTAAGACCTCATATCCCTATATCCCACTAAATACTGACATTTTCAAGTTTGTCTGTTTTACGATACTTCAAAGCTCCTTGACATGATGTAGTTTGATTAATGGCTGGCAGTATTCTAAAATTATGTTACAAAGGGGTACCCAAAAGTAATCACAGGAATCAAGAGTCTATGTGATCCTATTTCAGTTGAACTGTCAATACAGAAATCACCAATGAGAGCAGTGTTTAATTATAAATTGGGGAATTAATTTTATTTTGTACAGTGATTTTGACTTCTTAGTCTAGATGGGATTTTTCAGACCACATGCCTTGCAAAATATACATTATTCTCTCCAACTTGAAAGTTTATCTGTGGTTTCATTGTTTTTTAAATTAGTTTCCAGTTTTGGTAAAAAGAAAATAAGCTGATAATATTATATAATAATTTGTAAACATAGTGTCAGGATGCGATATCTAAAGTTTCAAACTTGCAGCATGGTACACAGTTTTTGTCTTGTCTCTTGAAATATAAGTGTGTTTTACTCTTTCAAAAGGCAGTAATCTTACCATTTCATTATGCATTCACATGATTAGAAAACATCTTGGGTATTTAGGGTGTCATTGAGCTCGCAACAATCAGGCAGGAGTACCTGAGAAAGTATGTCATAGAATAAACCCTATAACACTTAAAATATGGGAAAAAAAAACCAAACAAAAAACAAACTAGACAAACTTCATCTCCAAAAGGAGTTCTTCTCTTATTTGTGAACCATGTATCATTAGTGACTTTAGTCTCAGATGTATGTGTGTACAGTGCAAGTAGCTTTTGAAAGAGAATTAAGAAGAATGTATGCATAAGCCTTGGAGACTCATTATCTGAAGATAAAAAATTATCATGTGGTCGTCAGATATAGATGCAATTCCAGAAAGGGCAACGTGTTGCGAACAAGCCACATAAAATAACCACACTGGAGACAACTTTTCTGTAATATGGAATCATGGAAAAATATACTTCAGAAATTATTTCTGGGGGTCATCTGGTCCCGTGCTCAAGGAAAGCACAACTTGATCAAGTTCTTTAAAATTTTTTTCCCATTGGTTTTTGTATAAAATCAAAGATGGCTGTTGCAAAGCTGTTATGACTAACCTCTTCAGATCTCTGACTACTCATAATGTGCAAATAATTTCTTTTTCTACCTAGATGAAACCTCACTTTTCTATGTCCTCTCTTCTTGTTTCGCTGTACAGCTCCACCTTCATAGAATCATGGAATCATAGAATTGGTTGAGTTGGAAAGGACCTAAAAAAATCATCTAGTTCCAACCCTCCTGCCATAGGCAGGTAAACCTTTTACTAGACCATAGCCCCATTGAACTTGGACTTGAACACCTCCAGAACTGAGAGTCCACAATTTCTCTGGGAAACCTGCTCCAATGCCTCCCCATACTCACAGAAAGAATTTCTTCTTAATATCTAATCTAAAACTACTCTCTTTCAGTTTAAAACCAATTCCCCTTCTCCTGTGATTACATGTCCTTGTAAATTTTCTCTCCACCTTTCTTGTAGGCTCGGTCCAAATACTAGAAGGCATAATGAAGTCACCCTGAAGCCTTCTCTTTTCCAGGCTGAACAATCACATCTCTCTCAGCCTTTCTTTCTATGAAAAGAAGAAGAAATCCATCCCTCTAGTCATGTTTGATGGCCCTTCTCTGGACTCGCTCCAACAGGTCTGTGTCCCTCTTGTGCTGGGGACCCCAGAGCACTGCAGTGGGGTCTCAGCAGAGCAGAGCAGAAGGGCAGAATCCCCTCCCTCACCCTGCTGGCCCAGGATACAACTGACTTTCTAGGCTGCAAGTGCACATTTCTGGGTCATGCCCAGACTCTCATGCACCAGCACCCTCATAACGCTTTCATCAGCGCTGCTCTCAATCTGTTCATCTCTGTCTTCATCAAAACCATGGGTTGCCCTAACCCAAGTGCAGGACCTTGCACTTGGTCTTCATATACTTCCTGAGATTCTCATGGTCCCACTTCTAAAGCTTGCCCAGGTCCCTTTGAAAGGCATCCCATCCTCCAGATGTGACAGCCACACCACTCAGCTTGGTGTCATCTGCAAATGTGCTGAGGGTGTACTTAAACCCTTTGTCCGTGTCATTAACAAATATGTTGAAAAGGATTTCTCTCAATGGAGACCACTGTTGGACACTACCTGTTACTGATGTCCATTCAGAGAGTAAGCCATTGACCACTACCCTCTGGATGTCACTTTCCAAACAATTTCTCATCCACTGAACAGTCCACCCATCAAATGCATATCTCTTCAATTTAAGAGAGAAGGATGTTGTGGGGGATCATTTCAAAGGCTTTACAGAAGTTCAGATAAATGACATCCATAGTTCTCAAATCACCTCCCTGTCCTCCATGTGCCTTAGCATACCTTCTAGGAGCATCTGTTCCATGATCTTCCCAGGCACAGAGGACAGGCTGACAGGTCAGTAGTTCCCAAGGTTCTCCCTTCTACCCTTTTTAAAGATGGCTAATTGTTTTCCTTTTTTTTCCAGTCACCAGGGTCTTCACTGGACTGCCATGACTTTTCAAGTATCATGGAGAGTGTCTTGGCAACTACATCAGCCAATTCCCTCATCATTCTGGAATGCATCTCATTGGGTCTCACAGACTCATGTATGTTCAGGTTCTCCAGGTGGTCATGAACCTGACTTATTCCCAGTGGAAAATACTTTGGCCCTGCAGTCCCCATTCTGCTGTTCATCTGCTCGATAAGTGTGGAATGAGAGGTAATCTTCTCTATACTTTCACATTAGATACCTGGGAATAGCAATCATGCTTGCACTCACCCTTCCTTCTCTTAAAGGCTGAACACATCCAGATCTTGCAGTCCTCTCCTTGAATGTCTAGTGCTCCAGTCCTGATTGCTTCAGTGGCCTCTGTGGGACACACACCATCATGTCAGTGTCTGTGTCATGCAGGGGAGATCACAGTCAGGGCAAGATCCCTTCCCAGACATGCTGACTCCATCCCTGCTTGTGCAGCCCCAGACAGGAGGCTACATTTCTTCATGGAGACACTGCCAACCTCTTGTCCTCAGAGCTAGTTCTGCACAACTGCTCCCAGCCTGTCAGCCCCTGCCTGTTCTGCTGCAGGGCTTTGTCTGTCCCAGGGGCTGGGCTCACTTCTCTAACCTTTCTGGGCCCCTCTGCATATTTGCTCTGTCCTCCAGTGTGTTGGCCACTTATCCAGACTGGGTATCATCCACAGATTTGCTGAGGTTGCAGCTTATCCAATCATCTAGGTTGTAATTAAGACAACGAAACAAACAATTAAATAGTAGTGAAGTAATACTGATCCCAGATCAGCTCTGTGACAGCATCCCATTGTAACTGGCTTCCAGCTGGACTGTGCCACTGTTCATAGACCTTTGATCCTCATAGTCTTGCCAATTCTCAATTCACATTACACTCTATCTAACCTAATGATATCTCAGCACTTTACTCAAAAGTCACTATGTGACTCTACATTGAATATATTAAATTCTGTAGGATGCTACATTTGTTAAGCCTCTCATTTTCTGAGAGAAAATAGTAAGTTAAGCTAAAATTAAAAAAAAAAAAAAATCATGACATAGAATGCCCACGAAATACATGTAGAAATATGAACTTCTAAGTATCTTTATAAGGAGTCTCATGAAGGACGTTTAATACCAATGGCATAGGAATTATAGATGTTTATGATTTGTTCTGTGGTTTTTTATTTAACTTTTAAAGTGATTTTGCATCCTTCATGTACTGTAAGCTATTTCTATTTCTCTGAATTCATCATCTTTGTGCCTCATGCTTGACTTAGCTATTCCAGAAAGATATTCTCTGAAAGATAGGCACCAAAATGAGAACTTTGTATTGCCAAGATAGCATTACAATGCTGACAATGACTAAGGGTGTTTCCCTTTTTGACCTTAATCTTCCATTTGCCTCGGTTTTCTGTCTATAAGGTTTAGACAAAAATTTCCTTCATTACAGAGTAATGAAAAAGTAGATATAAATACTTATGAAGAGAATATGTAGCTATTAAAACAAAATCTAGTAATTTCAAAATTCCATTGGCAAAACAAGTTTTCTCTTAGAAATTGTGATTAATTTTGTATTCTTCAGCAGAAGTATTGTTGCTCACAGATTGTATTCATCCATATCATAACTCTATACAAACTTTTGTGGAAGATGGTATTCTGAAAAATATGTAAACAATTGGATTCATTAAAACAGTTTTGTGAGGGCAGCAACCAAACTTCCTGACCCTTGCAATAATACCCTCTTCTTTGAAAATAACCTGTAAAGTATAGGGAGACATGAAGCGAGAAAACTTTATGGCAAATTTAACTGGAAAGTAATTGTTTTCTATATGGATAGAATTGTTCAATAATCTGTTATGGAATTTCAAAGTAAATCTAACATAGTCACTAAGCTAGTTCTGAATGACAGAAATAAAATGCGCTGCACATGGACAGCACTACGGCAATCTAACAGTAAACCAATGTTCCTGGAAGAGTGAAAATAATTATGTGTTCCGCCTGAGCTACTAAGTGGAGAAACATTCTTTCTCAGACTTCTGTAAAGCATGTCAATTTCCAGTTACAATATTTTCCATTTTCAATGCGCAACCTTTTTGAGAACGCAATGATTTGAAAACAACAACGTCTGCTAACAACAAGGCATCCTGAAAATTGAGCAGATTCCAAATTCCCCTGTGGAAGAGAATTACTTGTGGAAAAGACCATTCATTCCCTCTGAAGTTACAGCAAGGAACTCAAAAAAGGAAACATCTTAATGAGTCTATATCTTGCTAACTGTACGTTTTACATACATTGTACGTTTTACAGGCACTGTACCATTTGCATAGACATTTGCTCTGAGCTAGAGAAAGTTATATGCTTAATATGAACCATGCACTTCTGTCATAAAGATTAGGCCTCCATTTTTATGGAAGAGTGCTTCATCCATTCTAAACAGATCGGGTTCCTTTATAGAGGAAATTCTTTTAGTGCCTCAAAAAAAGAGTATTTTATCTATTTCGTAGAATAATCTGAAAGATGTGTTTAAGAGATGTTAAGTTTGAGATACAAAGTGGTCAGTTGTTCTGGGGAAAGAGTTCTCAAAAATTTTTGCCAGTTATAAATCAATATGGTCAGTTACCAAAGCACATCCTTCTGTCTATTTTCAGTGAAGCCAAACTTTTCATGCATGTCTAGCCAACAAGAACATATTGTGTTACACAGGGCTGGGTCAAATAGCTTTCTACTTTCAGTTTCAGCCTTATTCAAATTTTGTATTGCACACTATTTGTCTTCTTTGCTCCTGAAAATGGCCTATTTTTCATTCTTTTATTAGGGATAAAAAATACATGGTACATTAACAATATTCCTTTTGTACATACAGTGCCAGTTTTTAATTTGCTAGCCACTAGTATCTAATTTCTCTTATCGACCTTTCACTGGAGATTGTCACAATTATAGCATGAATGTGTACATTAAAGGAATGAGTGATGTTACTGCATTGTCTCTGAATAAGACAACAGAAGCTGACTTTACACTGTACAGAATAAGATGCTCATTCTGTCTTGATTCAGAGCAGGTCTCTGAACAGACATGGCAGTACTAGCTAGATGGCTACTGTGGGTCCTTGGTAGAATGTCTTCATATCCTCATTTTCCTTCTATTTTAATATTTTTTTAGAGTAAAGAAGTACAAGTAAACTTTTGCTCTTCAATATGTTAAATGTTTTTCTTCTATAATTAATGTTACTTCTGAGTGGTAATTAATCTGAGAAATAATCTTGCAGTACAGTTAGTTTATTGCGGTGTTTAAATAACTATGACAAGAAAAAAGGAAGAACCTGGATCAGAGTAAACATTCCTCATCTGTCTTTTAAATGTAAGGAGCACCTATTTCATCTGATGGAATGTAAAATGAGGCCAGTCTAACCCCATCTCTGGTAAACAGGCAATAACTTGATCCAATAAGCAGTGTTCCTTCTGGCTCTTCATTGTTGTTTAGTTCTGACACCTGAAGAGCAAAAATTCTGTTCTTTATACTGTCTTCACAGATTCAACCTTATCTGCACCTGTCCTGTTTTAACCTTATCCAGAAACCAAGCCTCATGCAGCCTCTTGCTCGCTCATCCACCAGTGAGACATAATTGGAAGGGTAAAAGGTAGAAAACTCATGAGTTGAGATAAAGACAGTGTAATAGGGAAAGCAAAAGCCGTACACACAAGCCAAACAAAACAAGGAACTAATGCAGTGCTTCCCATGGGCAGGCAGATGTTCAGCCATCACCAGGAGACCAGGGCCCCATCATGCCAAGTTTTCATATATGTCTAGCCAACAAGAACATCTTATGTTGCACAGGGCTGGAGCAAATAGCTTACTACTTAAAGTTCTAGCATTATTTAAATTTTGTATTGCGCACTATTTGTCTCCTTTGCTCCTAAAAATGGCTTGGGATGACAAATGTCATCACTCCAAATATTCCTCCCTTTCTCCTTATTCTCCCCACTTTATATACTTCTCACAATGTGATATGATCTGGAAGATCTCTTTGGTTGGTTGTGGTCACCTGTCCAGACTGTGTCTCCTTCCAGTTTCTCATGCACATCCAGTTTCCTCACCAGTGTGGCTGTAAGAAAAACAGAAAAGGCCTTGGCTCTGTGTAAGATCTGCTCAGAGAAAATAAAAACATTTCTGTTATCATTACTGTGTTCAGAACAAACACAAAACATACACCCATACTGAAGAAAGTGTGAAGGAAATTAACTCTACTGCAGCCAAAACAGCACAGCATGAGAGAAAAAAAATGAGATAATTGTGATTATAAAGTCACAACTGTATTGTCTGGGTGAAGAGTGTTTTTTTCTCTCAGTGTATATTTGCAAAGTTTGAAACATGACTTTTAAAGCTGTGCGATTTCTTGTAGAAGTCTGTATTAGTTTCCCTCTCTCCTCATCTTTATTTTCATTATCCCTCATTATTTGCCTTTAATTAATACTGATGTCAAAACCCACAATGCTCCTGGCAGCATTCTGTACAGACAAGAAAGGGAAAGAAATAAAGACATGATCTCTAAATAGCGAAAAACTTTCTTGGCTAACAGTATACCGTCTGCATGATATAGCATTATAACAACCCACATAACCCATGGTGGCTTAAAAATAATGGTTTTAGACCTTTGGACTACCTGAAGAAATTGAATAGAATAGCTATTGCAGAATATATTGGCTTTTAATTGCTATGCCAATCAATATAAACATTTTAACTTCTTGTTCAGGCAGGTTTAAAGTTGTCTCTTAATATCTTACATTGCAAGGTTACTTCTGTAAATTGATTAAAAGTATTAGAGGCTTTCATGAATAAGCAATATTTTTTTTTCTTTTCTTGGCCTCTCAATGCAGCAGTAATTTTCTGCATGAAACAGTAACAGTTGAAAAATATAGAAACACAAATTATTACAGGAAGATATGGGTTTACGAAGGACCTTCATTTTTAGATACTTTTATTTGCCTTATGCTGATTCTCAGTTTGAGAATGGTGGTGTCCATTCACTGGTTTTAGCTATTTTGTGCTATCTTGTTCTGAACTTACTGATTCTCTTTCTACATAGCAGCACCCTAGGCCAAATGAGTTTTTTGGCTTTGATGAGTATTTTCTTTAATTTGGTTGTCTAATATGAATTCTTGTTGGTCCCTGACACAGCGCGCCTTGGCGACCACCTTTTCGGCTAGATCCGGTGGTGGGCAGCCAGCCCTTCTCTCTGCACAGGAGAAGCTGGTGGAGCTGTTCGCAATGCAGGAAGGTTGGCAAGGTCTGCAACAGGGCTCGCTGAGCCCACCGATGTTAGAGGTGCAGGAGGAGACAAAGAGATCAGGAGGGGCTCTTTGCAGGGTGAACAGGACTGATTTATTGGAGTGTGAGGGTCCAGGAGTCCAGGAGTGGGGGAACAAAGAGCAAAGAGCAGGGGCTTGACATGGGGTTTTATACTGCTACAAAATGGGAGCAGTAAACTGCAGAACACAAATTAATACAGGGCAAAGGGGTTGTACATCGGTGGGGAAACATACAATGAACCAATGAGGTACAGGGTAGGCAGGGAAGGATAACTGGGAGCCCATGGGATATTGAAGGACAAGGAACTTTCTGGAACATAACCATAACCGAGGGAAGAAGGGAACAGATCTACATAATTTGCCTGGGTGTGTAGCTTGCCGGGTGCTGGCAAACTGAGCACACCACAACAGGTCCTATGGCACCTTTCTCTGCACTTTCACTTGGCCTGGGATTCGCCTTCTGAGCTGCCTGTCCTCCCCCTGTCTGGAGCTGCTCTTTTCTCACTTGGTCTGGCAAACTGCTCATCACCCTATAGCCTCCTGGAAAGTAACAACACTTTTAGAGTAAGTTCCATGGTATAATGCTTTTATTTATAAAAAAAACAGTAAAGAAAGAAACAATAAAATATAGACATAGCACTCTCTACTGCTTGCTGGGTACCTCATATGATTTGTATATGGTTTTTATACTGAAAGCTTCCCTTCAGCCCTTATGTGTGCATTACTCTAGAATCATGCTGTATATTCTTTTATGAGGTTTGGCACACTGTAGAATACAATCATGCACTCTTTTGCAAGTCCTAATTATGTCTATTTTTTCCCAGAGACTGGGACCTAGGGCGTTTATTGGTCAGCAACAGTAGGAATGTACATGCACTATGCTAAAAATTTTTTTCTTAAATTTATAGCCATGTAGTACAACATTTTTACTTCATAGGAAGGCTTATTTCTGTCTGACAGCTAGTGCAGTAATTAAATCCATTTGCCACAAGTAAGCAGTTTATTTTCACGTTTCACTAAACAAGTTTAATAATAATTGCATGTACTGTGCAATTTAGGAAGACTCTTTTATTTCCCTTGTGTATCTTTTCAACATGATATTTGTTTGAAATGGTTTACTGTGCATTATTTAAGGGCCAGTAAGCACTAAAAATTCTTGAGTTATGTAAAAAAAAAAAAGGTAATTCCTCTGTCAGCAATACATTTATTTGAGGACTTTCACAGTACAAAATTTTATGAATTGACAGATAGGAAACAGAGTTTGGCTCTAAAATGTTGATAGTTACTCACCTACAGGTACATAATGGTTTTTATTTTGTTTGTTTCCATATATTTGGAAAAATATATTTCCATATATTTCCATTGTAGAAACAATCAATAACACTAAACAGTCTTCTTCCTAATGTTTTAATCACAATTAAAATACATTTTAATAGAAAAGCACACAAAACCCCTGTATGTCTATGTTATTAGAAAAATAGAACACATAGGGAAACAAACAAACAAAGCCCCACACACCCCCACACCCAAACCCCCCACAATCTTCCTATTGGTTAGGGATTTTGTAAGTAAAAGACATGGATCTTTATGAGACTATGTAATATTAAATTCCAAAGACTGACTGGACAATGCTTCCGAGTAGTCTTGCAAATGTTACTGTCTACAAATGCAATAGAGTACTGGAACAGGCATTTCTGTTTTACAAAAATTCTTAAAATATCTGTGTTACAAAGAAAATTTGAGATAACATGCATAGCATGTATATGAGACCTAAAATGATGGTCTTGCTGAATATTTGGGTCCTAATATTAGTCTATTAAAATTAACATCTGTGTTCCTGATCATTTGATCACGAGGAAAAGACAGCACTGTCAGCTAAGAAATAAATATCCAGGTCCAAATAGTGGCATAAAGTTGTTAAAAATATATAAATATGTATGTTTGATGACACCTGAGCAAGATATTCTAAAAACAGCAGCTGTTTTCACATTCGGAAAATGATTAAGCCTTCTCAGATGTTTTTTTCCTGGGAGAGTGCACTGGTCTCAATCAAAATATCTGTCAGCCCTTTGTGATTAAATATACAGTCTCATTTCATATGTGAGTTTAACATTATTACTGTACACTTGAGGGCTATGGCACTGAACTTTTTATATTTCCCTGTTCAATGTCTGATTTTTCCGTGAATGTAGCTGGGTTTCACCTTTTGCAAGTAACAGCATACAGTGCAACTGATTACTGACAAAGCTAATAAATTAAAAAGAAACATATACTTGTGGGTAATTAAATTAGACTTGATGAAAGTTGTAGAGATTAATGCATGCAATCAAACTATGTGCCTTAATCACTTCCACTGTCAGCTATAATTTATGGCAGAGCATCTTTACAACAATTTACTTTATCTAAACTTTAAAGGCATGTATATGCAGAAAAAAGTGATACTGCAGTTTGGGTTGGTTTCTAGTGCCTTTTGACAGATTCAACAACAGCAAAACTTAGAACAGCCTTTTTTACCACTATCAAGCAATACTGAAATCCTCTATTTAAGCATTCATCACCTAAATGTACACAAACAAACTTAACAAGGGTCCTGAACTAGTAGGACATCTAGGGAGATTGAACCGCAGATGTCTAGCACGAAACCTGTTAGAAGTCAGTCAATTCACAACACTTTCTGTACAGTGTCATTTACTTACTGACTTTTCTTTCTGCAGTTTTTGTTCAATCTAACTTTAAAATTAACATACATGATTGTTGTATATGTAATTCTGCCACAAAAATAAAAAAAAAAAAGTTGATGGATGCATGAAGATGACAGAAAAGGAAATTTCAGCCTTTTACAGTTAAAACATCTTAATTTCAATAAAATGTTTCATTGAGAAGGCATTTTAGACACCAATAAAGAATGCACTTTATTTGTTGAAATATGCAAGTAGGGTTCCATCATTTTAGCAAATGGATTTATGCACAATCACTTCTTTGCTACAATTGCTATTGAAAGAGATCAAGTAATTTATCACAATTTTTGAATATATACATTTATGAAAACGAGGTAAATAATCTGCAGCATTTTTACACTGGAAGACCAAAGAGAAAAAGATGTATCTTCACAATTCTGTGACAAAAATATTCATCACTGCAAACAGATTGATGCAGAATAGAATTTGTATACTGATACATTTGAAAACTGAGACCTGGACACACAAAAGTTTTGAGGCAACTGATTCACACAGTGGCTGAGACATTTGTTTCACAAATTCTGACAAAGTCATATACTTTAGGGAAGCAGATTTAAGTTGCAAATTCTATTCTCATGTAGATGTTTACTGCAGGGGATGCTTAAATTCAGGATAGAAACAGGATTTTAGACGTATATTTTTCTCTCCTTGGAGTTATATCCTTCACTAAATGCACTAACTTTCTTAATGGGCATGGCTTTTTTCCATTATCTGTCAAGAAAGCCTATAGACATCTGTGAACTCTGCTTCTTTGTCTTAGTATTTCAGATTTAAAGTTATTGTATCCTTGCTGTACCAATAGGTACAACAGCCTCATCAAATCTAACCCTAGGTTTGTACTAAACTTTAACTAAAAACTTAAAGTATCCTATTTTGGAATTTAAGACATTGTGGTGGGTTGACCTTGGCTAGAGGGTTCTATCATTCCCCATCCTCAGCTGAAGAGAGGAGAGAAAATAAAACAAAAATGTCATATTAAGGACAGGGAAATATCATTTGCCAGTTACTGTCAAAAGCAAAACAGACTTGACTTGAAAAAATTAATTTAATTTGTTGCCAGAGGAGGGTAATTAGAAGTAAAAACAAATCTAAAACATATTCCCCCACCCCCTCCCCGTCCCTTCTTCTCAAGCTCAACTTCACTCTCAATTTCACTATTTCTTTTTCTACAGTGGCACAGGGGGAGAGGCAATGGAGGTTGCGGTCAGTTCATTGTCCCTGGTGCTTCTTCCTCACATTCTTCCCCTGCTCCTGTGCAGGTTCCATCAATAGCAGGTAGTCTTCCAGGAATGCTTCAGTGTAGGTCTCTTTCCACACGATCCAGTCCTTCAGGAACAGACTGCTCCAGTGTGAATCCCCTGCAGAGTCACAAGTCCTGCCAGTAAACCTTCTCCAGTGTGGTCTTTCCATGGAGTAACAGCCATTGTTGTTGTTCTAGCATGGAGTTCCTCCACGGGCTGCAGGTGCACATCTGCTCCCACCTGGGTCTCCGTGGGCTGCAGGGGGGCATCCTTCCTCCCCATGGTCTTCAGAACAGGCTGCAGGGGAATCTCAGCTTCAATGCCTGGAGCACCTCTTCCCCCCTCCTTCTGCACTGACCTTGGTGTCTGCAGAGCTGTTTCTTTCACATATTCTCACATCTCACTTTCAGCTGCTGCTTCACAGCAATTTTTTTCCCCCTTCTTAAATCATATTATTGCAGCAGTGCTACCATCACCACAGATAGCTTATCCTTGGTCAGTCGTGAGTCCCTCTTGGAGCCAGCCAGCATTGTCTGACACTATGTGTCAGACATAGTAGAAGCTTTTGGCATCTTCTCACAAAAATCACTTCTGCAGTCCCTCGCCACCAAAATCTTGTCATGTAAACCCAATATAGTCACCAATGAGGTCTGAAAGCGGGGAGATTTGATGGTCAGCAAAACACTAAATGTATATTTCTTCCTTAGTCTAGATACCAGTTTTTTGAATAGGGTCACAGACTCAAATCAAAGCCTAAATGATCATTTCTTGGCAAGACCTCATTGTAATTTCAGCTCATTTGTAAATGATATTAATCCGCTGACACACAGTACAGCATAATTTGACATTTAATGTTGCGAGGATATGCTTTTCCGGAAATCTGGATAGGTCTACTTAGTTGTGATGTAATAGATACACTACTAGATTCAGTATTTTTTAGTTGAGGGGAAAGCTGATTCTTGGAGGTTTGCTGGAGTAACTTTAACCGTAAACCATCCCTTACATCCATTTCAACTCAGCCAAAAAAATTCTGTCCTTCGGGAATTCAGACATATTGAAAAATGGACTTCTTGTCTGTTTGTTAATTTTTTTTTATGATGGAACTCAGGAATTTTTTAGTGTCTTCTTATCATCATGTCCCTTTTAAAGATATGTTGCTTTTTTCTAAAATTTGATTAAGAACGTTGGAAAATTTTTTTGTGCTATAAAATTATTTTAACGTGGTCATGCAATATGAAGTAGTCAAAAACTAGGTGTCTAGTTTGAAATAAGATATTCAAACATTATGGATCTTCGGGATCTCAACTAATAATGCTTTATTTCACATTGTTGCTGTTAGAATATATCTCAAGGCTGTAAAATAAAATGAGATCAGTTTTCCCAGTACAAACCTCTGTGTTAGAATAATAATATGTTTAACAAAAAAAAAAAGAAACTTTTCTCTTTGTCTATGTCTTATAAATTTATGCCTATTCATGAGATAACATTTATATTACCCCAAAAGATATTAAAGATTGCATTGTTCTCTTAATCAATTTTGTGTATGAAAAGAAGTTGTCTGATTAATCACAGCAATGCAGATTTTATTTTGCAAAGCCCACTCTGACATGAATATGCAGTTGTGCACTTTGTGCTGACTGTGGCTGCTCTTATCACTACTGGGACCATCTAGTATCTCAGAGCTGTCATAGCACAGAGGTTACTTGAGATAAATCACTTAACAGCAGCTGCAGGCCCTTCCAAAGTAACAGATTAGATACAGTACATGTGGGGTAATGCAGAGTGAAGCAGACTGACTGAATATTCTGGAATCTAAATCAGCAGCATCCTCTTCCCCAGTTAAGGCTCAGACCTGGCAAAGTGTCATAGAAACTGGTGAAGATCATTCTTCAGTAAGGTCAATGTAGTCTGGAATAAGAATATATTGAGCCAGCATAGTAAATACAATGGCATCGTGGATGTTTTTTGCTGCTGTTTTCCTTTTCTGACAGCTTAATTTTTTATCTTGCTTTCACTGTTACACCAATACAGCTGAGGATCCTTTCCTGTGCACAGTACTGCTCTCTAGAAGGGAGTAATTGCCACGGGAAAAACCCAAACTGAATTGTGATTAAGCCTTTGATAGCTCAAGTCCAGAATACAGATAATTTTATGCAATTCATAATTATTTTGTTGCTGGTTTGTGATGAGTGAAAGAAAGCTTTATTCAAGTAAGATTCACAAACATTGAAGCCAAGTTTCAGCTGATGATTTAAAAAGGAGGAGTAGATCATAATACGTAAGGATTTGTTTAGAAACAGATACCACTGCCTAACAACAGGATACCTGCATCACTCCCTTCTTGTCAACAAAATCAAGAGAATTTGCCAGTACCCCTACCTTGCAAGTCCTTTGATTCTTTTATAAGTTACAGGATATGTTCTAATAAGAATGCAGTATGTTTGTGTGGAGGGGCAGTGAGAGAGCATCTGCATGGTGCTTAGTTGCCAGCTGGGGTTAGACCATGACAACATGTCATCAAGACATTTGGATAGATATTAAATATAGATTGATTTCTGTGAAATATATAGTTAAGTTCATAATTGCCAGTGCATTCTCTGAAGAAGAAGGAAAACAGCTAGTAATTTTGCCTTGGTCACCAGACAACACCAAATACCATCAGACATTTTTGATTTAGCTTCTGTAAAGCTTGTCTTTAATTTGCACTGAAAGAACAAATTAAATCAGTCTGAAACATTTTTATATACCCTATTTTCAAATGGGAGATTGGTATTTATTGCCATTTATTCTTTATTAAACTTTTCCTAATATAGAGGAGAAGGATAAACTCTTCAAGTTGTGGTTCATATTTGCATTGCTGTGGCTTTATTCTCCTGCATGGATCCTGGTTTAGTAAAAGACAAACCTAGAGAATTTTCATCCAGATATTCCAAAAATGTAGGGATGGTCACAGCTGGCTTTTGATAAACAGTCAGCTAATTTGAGGGTCTCCCACTTAGGAGTTTTTAAATCATGACATTTCAAATGAACATAGAAGTAGCTGATTAACTTTCTATACCTTAATGGTTATGCAGTCAGATGAAGAACATTCAGAAAGCTGACTGGATCAAGAGAGAAGAATCATGGTGTCCTGTAAAAAATGGCAGCTGTTTGAAAATTCTCAAAAAAAGATATGTCTGAACTTTTAGAACCAAAGGAACCTGCTACAATAAGAAACCAGCGAAAATATGTGTTCTGGTTAAGAAGAATGACTGTGTTATCATGGTACACCAAACAGTATTTTTTTAAAAATAATGACCTCAAGCTAAGCAGGGACATACTACACAATTCCAAAGAGAAACCATCTGCATTAGAGAAATGTCAGATACTTTATAAAATTCACTACTAAACCCCAATGACTTTCTGTTATCATTAAGAAACTGAGACAGAAATAATGTTTAGTTAAATTGGCATTCTCTAGATGTCTGCTTTTGCACAAAGTCTGTTTCTCAGAAATATCTATGATCTGTCCTGTGGCAGAAAACTGTGTCTTTGATATGGCTGCTTAATCTGTTGGAGAGTCTTAGAAAAAGGACCTTAACAGAACACGCTGGGGTCTTTTGGGTCTTGTGCTAGACAAATGTCAGCATCAGCTGACAGACAAAAGGCAGGAGCAAGATCAAAATTTCAGATATTCACAATATTTGGAAGCTTATAAGGAGTAGCATGATGGGCTCTAAAGCCAACACTGAGCAAATATTTAGATATATTCCCTGCTTTAAATGGTGCATGGGTGGGAGACTGGCTGTTGTGAATGTGAACTTGGATACTCATTCATGTGTTTCTGTGGGTGGAAGTGGGACATCCTCCTACCGTCCAGAAAATATTAGTCCAGAAAATAATGCAATCATTCCCATGTCATAATTCGTAGTTATCTTCTTATGTTTCCTGGGTAGCTGAGAAGTGTACCCTTTCCTGTTATTTCCTGTAAGTAGATGACTTTCCCCCATTTTCCTTTTCTTTACTTTCTCTTCCTCCCAAAAGATAAATGCTCTCTCATTTTCACATGCACTCCTGCTCCCAGCTCTCATTACAGTCCTGGCTGTGCCTTACATCTGGCAAGCTTTACATGCCACTATCTGTCCTCAGAACCAAAGTGCACCGGAATACTCAATAAACCAAGAGAGTTATCTGACCTATATTACCCGACAGACCATGTGCATGTCATTTTTGCAAAGTACCTTGCATGCCTCTGCCAGCCAAGAGCCTTCACATATTCCATCCGTTTTGAGATAAGCATCCCTTGTGTAGCAGCATGTACACCTTTATGCATATTTTACCATCTACTCTTGTTTTAACTGAACCTAAATGATGTTCTTCTGACACTTGCAGACTTTAAAATATTTTTGACTGTCAAGAGTCCCAGGGCTTTCAGACACATAGTCAATGTGATGCTCTAAAACACACAAAAAAGACAATTGTGTGTGTGTAGTAAATGGATTATAAATTTCAGAGATTTTTCTCTAAGCACCTCAGCACTATGAGAATTACAGACTGTTGTTTATTCCACATTATTCTAAAAATAATGACCTTCCCTGAAGCACTGTAAGTAGGTTTTATAGAATTTAAACTAAGTTTTAGCTAAGTTTAAAGTGACCTTCTGCAGCTGAACAGCAGCTCTTGCATGGAGCAGGAAAGCTACAAGCAATTGACATTTTAGGCTAAACAACATGGATTCCCAAAAATCAGGCAAGCCCCAGAGAAAGGACATTTTAAATAGTGAATTTCCATTCTATTCACCTTTGTTAATATAATTTCTCTGCCTGTTCTTTAAAGAAAAGAAAACAAACCAAAATATTAATATTGAAAGTTTTAATTGTCACTCATGCTTCTCTGCCCAAAGACTGTTTCTTTTGGATGCTGCACCTTCTAAAATCATACCAGACTTTTATTCAGTCTATACTACTCCTGAAATCATGGGAAACAAGTTGAGAGTCCTCTGACTTCTCATGCCTGCCATTCACATAGTGGGTAGAGAGGGCAGGGGAATTTCTGCAGTTTTCACTCTAATGCTTTCAACAGAAGTGCTGAAAAATGGCATTTTAAAAAAATAGGTTTTTCAAATTTTACTTTAAAAAACATGCTTTCAGTCGGAAGTGTGACAGAGAAGTAATTCAAATGTATTAGGAGTTACAGTAGTTAAGCAAATATTCTGTGATTTCCTTCAAAATGTTAGAACAAGGAACAAGAAGCTTAAAACACCTTTTTACTTTCGACTATATTGTTTACTTTTTCTCATAATTCATTGCAGCAAACATTTGCTGCAAATGTTTCTTAGGTAAATTACTAGTTCAGGTAGCTTCAATCACAAACCACATAAAAATAAAACATTAAGAGATGTAACTAACAGAAATTTATAATTACTAATTCTGAGGCAAAGGCTTGAAAACGTATTTTATCTATCATATTGACTATCCTACTCTTGAAAACACATTTGAACCTCAGACAAAGAAAAAAAAAACCTAAAGAAAACAAGACATTCTCTTACTTTCCTTTGTCTTACTGTTTACTTTTTTACTTTACCTTTTTAACTTTCAGTTCTAGGAGGGTCTTACATGTTTATGGAAATATTTAGCATTATTATTTAGTTAGATAGCTAACTATGTCACACGCCATAATGCTGAAATCACTCATACTGAATAGACAATATTCCTTAGCATGTTTTTGTGTTTTTTTCCAGTTAATTTTGAGTTAAGATTGTTACTCATTGTATTTTTTATCCAAGATGCAAAGAGTACAACAACAAAGAGACAAAAAATTCGTGTTATTGTATATATTATCTTTCTCTGCCTAGCCAAGTTCAGAAAAAATTGATGAAGTGCATATTCCTGTTGGAAGCTGGGATGTAGCTCTCAGCTATTCAGATGTGCAAGGACTCTTTCCTTTTCTGGTCTTTTCTGTTATTTTGCTAGTCAGAATTTAATAGCAGTACCCATATGGCACAATACTTTTTATTTGTCCTTCTCCAAGCATAGCAAAAGAGCAGCCTACTACCTTTTCAATAATATATTTTCTAGTACACTGAAGAAATTGTAAGTTCATATTTTCATACTTACTGCTTATTTGATATGTACTAATAAATGCTAAACCTAAAAGCAGGAACAATACTTCAGTGTTTGAAAGGAGTCTTTGGGTAATAGCACCAACAATCTCACCACATTAAAGTCTGTCTCAGATCCTTCCTTTCTTCTTGTATTGGTTTCACATGACCTGGTTTTAGTGGTGGGGGCTACAAGGGTGGCTTCTGTAAGAAGCTGCTAGAAGTTTCTTCCATGTTCAGCAGAGCCAGTCCCTGGTGGCTCGAAGGACGGATGTGCTGCTGGCCAAGTCTGAGCCAATTAGAAATGGTGGTGATGCCTCTGTGATAACATATTTATGAAAAAAAACAAACAAATAGTTGTTGCGCTTTTGAAATTGTGACCTGAGAAGACCAGAGTGAGAACATATGAGGAGAACAACTCTGCAGACACCAAGGTCAGTGCTAAAGGAGGGACAGGAGGTGCTCCAGGCTGAGCCAGAGCTGAGATTCCCCTGCAGCCCGTGGTGCAGACCTTGGTGAAGCAGCTGTGTCCCTGCAGTGCATGCAAGGCCACGGAGATGCAGAGACCCACCCATAGCCTGTGGAGGAGCCTCACACTGGAACAGGTGGATGCCTGAGAGGAGGCTGTGACCCTGTGGGAGGCCTGTGGAGAGATTGGCCCTGTTCCCATACTGGAGCAACCTGTCCTGAAAGGATTGCACCATGTGGAAGAGCGACCCACGCTGCAGCAGTTTGAGGAAGACTGTTGTCTGTGGGATGGACTCACGTTGGAGAAATTCTCTGTGAACTGTCTCTTGTGGGAGGTACCCCATGGCACAGCAGGAATAGGACTCCTCTCCCTGAGCAGTGGGAGAAGCCATGGGCGATGAACTGACCAAAATCTCCATTCCCTTTCTCCTTGAGCCCCTGGGGGAGGAGGTAGGACTGGAAGGAGAGAGGGATGGGGGGAAGGTGTTTTTAAGGGCTTACTTAACTTCTCATTATCCTGCTCTGATTTTGTTAGCAATAAATTCACTTCATATTTCTAAGTCAAACCTGTTTTGCCATTGATGGCTGGTATTTGATGAGTGATCTCTCTCAGCCTTTATGTCAACTCATGAACCCTTCATTAAATTTTCTCTCCCCTGTCCAACTGCAGAGGGAAGCAAGCAAGCGGCTTTTCTGGGTGCCTGGCATCCAGCCTGGGTCAGCCTGCTACATGCCTCGTTGTATTTCCCACCCCCGAAACATAATTTCAGGTATTTCTGTTACAAGTTTAGACTTCTGATTTTACACTGGTCATTCAGATAACTAAATACATCCATTGAATCTCATTTCTTTGAAAAGTTTTCATTAGGCAGAATATGAGAATACAGTAAACTTCCTTGCAGTCTTGGAAAAAAATGCTAGAATTTTTCTATCAGCGTTCTATCACAGTGTTTCTGAATCGGCACCATAGAAGTCTTGAAGAAGAATTGCATGTCTGTAGCTTTACTTATACCTAATTACTCTTTAAACTTTTTTTAGACATCCTGCTTTGCTGAGGGCTCCCTGTTTTGGTTTGACTTTACCCTGTTGGGTTAAAGTTGGGATAGAATAGAATAGAATAGAATACAATAGAATAGAAAAGAATAGTTCCAGAGCTACAATTATCATCTGCTCCAATTGCCTGATCACTTCAAGACTGATCAAAGTTAAAGCGTGTTTTGAAGGGCATTGTCCAAACACCTCTTGAACTCTGACAGGCCTTGGCCATCGACCACCTCTCTATGAAAGCTTTTCCAGTGCTTGATGACTCCTTTGGTAAATATACGATTCCTAAAGTCAAGTCTGATCTTCTCATGGGTACTGTCCCTGGATAGAGGGAGAAGACATCAGCATCTTTTTGTCTATTTTCCCTTCTCAGGAAGCTGCAGAGAACAATGAGGTCACCTCTCAGGCTCCTTTTCTCCAAACTAGACAAGCTCAAGTGATTAGATTTAGTCATTCCTCACAGAACATGCTTTCCAGTGATTTAACCAGCTTTGTTGCACTGCTCCAGATACATTCAAAGACCTTAATATTCTTAAATTGTGAGGCCCAGAACCACACATAGTATTCAAGGTGAGGCCGCACCAATACTGAATACAATAAATTCTTTTGATCGGCTGGTGATGCTGTATTTGATGAACCCCAGGGCTGCTCTCCAGCCACTCCTCTCCCAATTTAAACTTCTGTTCAATGTTACTCTGTCTCAAGTGCAGAATCTGACATTTATTCTTACTAAATTTCATGTCATTGATGATTACCCAGTGCTATGATCTATTCAGCTCCCTCTGCAAAGACTCCTGTCCCTTAAGCACCTCCCAGGTAAGTATCATTGATAAAATTGCTGATGGAGCATTCAGGTTTTACATACAGATCATTTATAAAAATGTTGAACGGAATTGTCTCCAAAGTTGAGATTTGAGAAACACCGCTGACTGGTTGCTGGCCAGATGCAGCCAGTTCTTCACAGGTGGACAACTCTTTCAGAAGACTACTCTGACAGACAGTATCAAAAATGTTGCTTAAATCCAGAAAAACTACATTCACTGTGCTCCCTTCATCCACCAGCGGGATGGTGATATCTTGTAGAAAGATGTAGAAAGATATCAAATTAGATAGGACTTTCCTTTTGTGAACCCGTGTTGACCATGCCTGATGCCTGTGTTGGCCTTGAGTGCCTTTAGTAGAACTCAGTATCATCTCTGAGAAATATATAGTTGAGGCAGTTTGAGTCAGCTCCTCAGAAATGACTGTTCTAGACTCTTTGTCTAGACCTTTTACTTTAGAAATAGTTAGACACAGCCTGCACATTAGAAAGGGTAAGAGTAAATTGCAAATCTGCCATAATAGCCATGCCTCTGGGCCAAAAATATCTTAAGTTCCAGATGGTTAGATAATTTATGGCACTAGATTTGGGAGCATTCTCTGGGCCTGAGGCTTTAATAATTATTATATTGAACCATACCTTTAATCTTTTTGTTGCTGTTTCCTAAAGGCCCTCAACAAATTTTCTACAGGAGTAAATTTTTAAGCACTCTTTATAACAATTTATTAACACTTTTTTACAAATTAAAATACTTCTTAAAATTTAGTCAGTTATCAAGTATATTTGAGACACTGCAATTTTCAAATGTTCACAGACAGGATACCACAGATCTTCCTAATTAGGAAGATGATTGGTTTATATTAATACAGTTGTCTATTCAGACAATAATATTGTTCACAATGCTTAATTCTGAAGATGACAAGAGGTTAAAATTCTAAAGAAATGCTTTATTTTCTCAAAGCATCAAATAAACATAAATACATGTCTGTCATGACATTCCAATAGGGGATCTTTATAAATTTTTAACATCTTTAGAGAGGAATGAAACTAGAAGAGACATTAAGTTGATATGACAATTAAGTCACCTCAGTGACCATATAATAATAAATAATAATAAATATTAACTACAAATATTACCAAGTTGTTAGATTTATGATTAGGAAATGTTTCTAAGTGCCTTGAAAAGTAAGACTTTCATGATGCTAGAAAACCTATTGCAGGGGTTAAATTCTTCTGTGATGAGGAACATTTGCTTACATCAGTACTCTGTATATCTGACTTTCATAAGTGCTTGAGTTAGATGGTAAAGAGTATGACTTCTGAAAGTGAGTCTGATACTTTGATTTATGAAAATGTTGTAAGAATAAAACAAAAAAAGAAAAAAAATGGGACATCTGGAGAAATGATACGCAGCAGTGTAAATGTTGGGGGACAAGCCAAATATCTTGAAATATACATCATGATCTGAGATAAACAGTCTTCCTGTTTCTCCTTACAGATGAAAAAATATGGTGCAGCACCACCTGATCCACATGCTCGGCGTACCAGCAGCATTGTTAATATAACTCAGGTTGAGTAAGACTGACTTCAGAGAGGTAACATTTTTCTGTCTCTTGGCTTTGAAGTAGCAGCACCCTGTGGATATTCATACTACATGTTGCACTTTACCGTAAAAAAAAAAA
>VZTE01005801.1:0-36000 GCA_013397775.1 Eulacestoma nigropectus | reverse complement strand
AAAAAAAAAAAAAAAATTTCTATGTTGAAATGGAAAGTAGAGTTTTGTGAGTAGATATTCAAGCAAGCAAGAATAAAGTCTGTGTGATATCTTAGTGGAGAATAAGTCTTGATCCACTGTAAACCTTGGAGTGAATTTCATCCACAGCAAATTATGAATGGACAACGTCACCTAATTGGTTTTGTGCTTGAAAGAACAAAATAGTAAGGCACAATTCAGAAATGAAATACACAAACATTGCTATCAAGATTACATTTTTAGAAAAGTGAATATTCACCAAGGGGAGGAGGAAAGTCTATCATTAAAGACACAGAAGTGACATCTCCTGCTCCTCCTTCTGCCCAACTCTGCTTGTCTCTTCCCAGCCCCACCCCTCCCAAAATAAAGATTCCAAGATTAAATCATCATTGAAGACTAAAATAAAGATACTTGTAGAAACACTGACAACTTGTAAACTCAGCCAAATACGTAAGTTGCAAAAGTATGAATTACCTAATCATTCACTAAAATGAAAGAATAGCAAAAAACTTACCCAATAGTTGCAAATATGAAATTTTTTTGCACATCTGTAAACAGACAAGTTTTAAAACTTTGTTCATTAAACCAGCATAATTCTTTTATTTATAGGAAATTGACAAAAATGAAATTTGAAGCCTTAGTCAGGCACTCCTAAACTTCAAATTCTTCAGGAATAAAGAAGATAAGGCATTTATCCCTGAGCTGAAATTATGTTCTACCTATTCTGAATCTGCTTGCACAAATGTGAGCCTTTTCATGAAAAAAAGGTTTGCATTTTGTGGCAATACTGTTGGAGAATGCACATCTAAAGCAAATGCTGTTGGGTAACACATTTGAAGTAGTTGTATTTCCTGACATTTGGAGTGGGTCAGTGAGTAAGGATATTTACAATTTAACCTGTTGTCTTGAACTAGTACAGAATCACCAGAAAGCTGTGGCAAGCAGAGATGCAAAAATTGTCCAACAGATACGAAATATATCAAGAGGAGTAAGGTCACAAAGAAGGCATTGGAAATTGTTGTCATGCAAAAGTAGCTTATATCATGCATTTTTTCAGCTAAAATTCTCTAATGAAATTCATGATTCAAATCCAAACACTCCACATTAAATGCTGCAAACTATTTATTTGAAGTAATTGAGTGAATCGTGAGTATATTCAACCCATGTCACTGTAAAAGATCTGAAACATTGTCCAGGGTTTTGCCTAAAACTAGAATGTACTGCAGAAGTAGGAATATGTCCTAAAAGACCCTTGTTGGATAAAACATCATTCTTTACTTATTTGGACTGTAAGATTGGCCAGTACTAAATGCAAGACATTTACTGATTTACTCAGGGGAAATCTGAAAAAAAAACATATTAAAGGGCTTGTGCTATTTTCTAACCGTTAGAATACTTAAATATAATGTAGTACTTTTTCAATGAGGCCAGTACATATCTTTCAAATTCAGGAATACAACTTTTTTTTTCATTGTTAATTTTTATTAACACATTTACTTGACTTCTAAGATTTGAACATTGCAACAATTCAGTATGTACAGGACACCACAAATGGCAAACATCAGAAAGACTACAGTGAGAGTAAGTGAACTTTGGGAAGCATAAGGACTTGAAGCCTATGGAATATAAATGAATTGACAGAATTTAAATTGGTCTGATGTAACTTGAATCAGTTACTGAAATCAGATTGCTGGAGTGATCACTGACCAAAAATTTACTGCAACAGAATTTTAAAATTTGCCAACAGTATACCAAAAATCACATTCAAAATCCTGAGCCTTGCAAAAAGGAAAATAAATAAAGCCAATTGGAATAAATATCAGTAATAAATTGTTTCTCTATTTTCCAGGAATACTAGCTAAAACATTGGATTGTGGGAATGAGATTTGTCCTTTTATATATGTATATATGTACTGTATTTTTATTTTCTTATTCTGTTTTGTGCTTAATATTTTCTCTTTTAAATATTACATGTTCCATTTCAGGAACATATCCTGCAAATTGCTGAATAATCTGATACCTAAATGTGTGGTTCGTACACTAAAAAAAAAAAAGTATTGTCAGCAACACAAACAAAACAAACAAGCAAATCCGTGTGCTAAAGCTAAGAACACCAAACAAATCTCCAGCAGAGCCATCAAATGTTCCCAAGAGGAATGAAGGTTAAAAAAACAAAACAAAACAGTGCTGTACTACTTTTTGTGAAGTGAGAAAGATAAGGAAAGGAAAAGGTGAAAATAGGTAACAGTTGAACTGACTGTCCAGTGCTACTTACTGTGGATTGAAAGGTATCTGCCTAGCTCAATGATATTGCAGTTTTGAAATCCTTCATATCCAGAAATTCAGCCTACAATGAGACACACTTTGGAAACTTGCATGTAAGAGCATTGAAGCTAAAACAGTGGTTAATCAGAGAAAATATGTTGTGATAGCTATATTTGGGAAAAAAATCATTAAGAAGAAAATATTGTGAGAAACTGGTAAAACAAATGTAGATCTGCTGAAGTATCTTTTGAACCGTCAGATTAAATATACAGAATATATTAAACGTAGGCTATAGACTGCAGTACATTGAAAAACAGGAAATTGATTCAAGTCAGTCTGTCCATTCCCTGTGGTATCTACTGTTCAATATCCACTTACAAGTGTTACATTTAGCTTTAGGTGGGGTGCTGGATAATTTACAGTACTCATAAGTAAAACATATATTTAATAAAAAAGTAAAAGTGTATTGGCATTTCAGAAATTTAATGAAGATGCAAACAGCTTATTGGTAATTTTCACAATATGAAGGTATCTCAGAATGCTGTGGGTAAGTAAGCTGAAATGTATTTTTATCTCCTTCGGGTGCAGCAGATTTCCAAACAACAACACTGAGTAGGAGAAACTGAGGTACAGCTACCAGGGAGCTACTGATAAACATAAGGGGGTTGTCACTGTTTAGTTCCATCTCTTGTGCTGTGTGAGAAGTATAGTGCCATGGGGTAGTCAACATAATGGAAATATTCCTCGTTCTTAACCTTGCCAGTGTTTCAGTAGCAAATGAGTAAATGACAAAGTTTAACAGAACAAACTATGGATCTGTTTCTACAGAATTAGGAAAGCATAATTGTTAAAGTCACTACCGATATGAATCTGGGACAGATGTTAACAATTTATAAAAACATTATCTCATAGCAGTATTTGAGTATTGATAGAAATACAAGCTAAATTAATGAAGATTATTATGCAATTTTACACTCAGGAGATTCTAGAACACGGAAAGCAGAAATAGAAATATAGTTTCAAAATGCAGTCATTTGCATTTTGAAAATGACAGGAGCAGTACAAAGAGGAAGGAAGCTTCTATAAAACCTCTGAGATGACTTCTCTGAGACAGTTCTTCATAAGCAGACCTAGAGTGAGGCACTCCAGAAGGCAAAAGGGACATGACTTGAGTCAGGGTGTTTGCAACTTTCCAATGTGACAACAAAAACATCTTCTCAAACAGCAACAAGAAAAAAGTACTTGGGAAAAGGAATGAGTGAAATCTCTTGTACACATATGCCTTTTTTTCTGACTCAGACAGTAGTAACAGTTATCAGTGGAATGCCCGCATGTTATTCTAATTCCTCAGAAACCATTCACACTTTGTTGTCAGACAATTCTATGTTTTCTAGTAGATTTGACAGTTTCTCTGAGGGAGTTCTGCAGAGTCCACTTGAGAAGAAAATGGGCATCTGAGCAAATGGAGACTCATCTGACTTAGAAGTTGATTTTCTCCAGAAAAAAAAACTGGGCGATGTTTACCATGGATTTCAAACCCATGAGTAATATTTATGATGACAATTCATAGCAACTAAATCACTTGCTTCTAATCTATAAAAAGAGATAACTTTGAGGTGAAAGATTTTTAGTCAATTTTGAAATATTTCTTAAGGCTACTGAGGAAAAGAACCAGTACAAATAATTGCAATAGCTCTGGCTTCATTTTCCAAGACTCTTTCCCTGAAGACAGGATAATTTACTGTTGAGCAATGCTTTTAACTAGACTAGTGAAACAAAAATACACTGAGTTTGAAACAGCAATATTTGCTAATCAATCATGGTGAAGTAGATAATACAAGCAGTAGCCTGATTTCTTACCAACTCAGAAAGAAATGTATGTGTGTGTGCGCGTGTGTGTGCGTGTGCGTGTGTGCGTGTTGATACAGACCTGAGCAAGCAGAATGTCCGTTTTTTAGTTTCTGAAGTTTATGCCTGAGACAATCTAAAAGAGTGTAAATTTCCTCCAGGTGAAAGGGTAAAGGACTTTTCTTCACATTACATTCTTATTTACTATTTGGTTTGCTGAAAATGTAGCCACACTACATGTTCATAACTCACCTTATTAAATTAATCCCTCACAAGACAATAATAAAAGAGTTTCTTGATTATTTATTATTTATCCTTGGTTTGCTTTAAGCAGTGTGGTGGTTCAAAAAAAGAAAGGATTAGCATCAATCTGATCAATATTTCTGTAGAAAATTTTTCAGCATCTAGAGATAATATGTATGTTTGTCTCTCTGTGTAAGTTATATAGAGTGATATACATATATACAGAAAAATAAATACCAGTTTATTTTTTAGAGAAAGATTTTTATTGATGGGCTGGGAATCATTACATCAGTGTCCATGTAACATAAAAATATGGCTCTTTCCCAGCTATCCCATTTCTTTTACAGAGATTTTGAGTGACTCATTTTGTATTAGTTGCCAGGGAACTTTATTCTATAGATGGGATGCTGGTTATTGCCATGATCACTTGAAAATCTCTTTATCAGTACAGTGGTAGGAATGTGTGTTAAGATCGTAGTTTAAGCAAGGTTGTCTAATTGTGATTTGATTACAAGTGCAAACATTAAACATTATATTTTCAGGCATTGCCTTTTTTAAGATTTAAAAAAGGATTTAAATCCTTTTAAATTACAGGATTTTCTTATAAGCATTTTTTCAGAGATGGCTACTACAGTGTTGCAGTTTGTTGTTATTGCGTTGGTATGGCGCGCCGCAACCTTCCCGGAGAGCGCAGTGGAGCCATGGCAGGGAGAGCGGCCAGCCGCTTCCCGCAGCCTTTAGGCGGCCCCGTGTCCTCGCTCTGGCGAGCTGTCAGCTCTGCAACACAGCGGTGGTAAAGGAGGCAGAGAAGAGGCTTCCACATGGGGGACATGAGAGCTTTAATCTCACACGGTGCCACACCGGTTCCCCATGCAGAGAGCGAATCACGTGGCCGCAGCTTACTTTTCTCTGGGGACGAGGGGGGGCGGAGAGAATGGTCTCCGGGCATGGGGGCAGTAATGGGCGGAGTTGGGGTACCGGAATCGATAGGAAAAACCCGAGGGAGCGGCCAGGACTAGGGGTGGGGAAGGTAGGACAACATGGAGAGAACAGACATTTAGTAAGGAAAGCGGGGAAGTATATCACAATTCCCCATTTCTTACTAAATTGAAGAGGGAAGGGTTTTTCTCAGGGTTTTTACAGTTAATTTTGCACAATAAAAAATGATAAAGTAATGAAGAACAGTTAAATCTAACATGATGAGGCGATTGGTTGGTGTTGACGTTGGAGATTGGTGCTGGCTGAGTTCTCACACTGTAGTTGCTTTTGCGGTTTCTTCGCATTCTGGTGTATCTTCTTCTGCTGGGGTCCGGTCCCAGTAGCGTGGGAATTGTAGTGGGGGGGGCCGCAGCACCGATCCCCCGCTGCGTGGCGTGTAGAGCTGCAGCTCGGCGCCGATGCCTGCAGGGCGGGGCCGGGCCAGAGACCGGGCTGGGCTGGCCCTGCCCCGTGGGCCCGGTACGGGAGGGGGCTCTCCCCGGTGCTGCCACCACCTGCACTCCCAGTTTCTGCAAAGTGGGAGTCAGCGGGGTGGGGGGGTGGTNCGGCTTTAGCAGAAAGGGAGCTGAAGGGGGGGCGGTCTGCCCCCGCGCAGCTGCTGCTCCTGCCGGCAGCCCCAGTGATGTAGAGGCCAGCGGGGGGGTGGCCCGGCCCTGCGCAGCCACTGCTTCCACCCACGGTCCCAGGGGACGGGAGGAACCGACATGGTTACACCAAGCAATGAGGGGGTAGGGACCGATGTAGGAACACCGAGCGACACGAGGGGTGGAGTTCAGGAGGGGCCAGGGATTTCAGCGAGCGCGGGAAGATACAAAGTAGAAGAAGAAGGCACTGTGGCACGGCAAGCCACATGTTCAGCGCCATATTGCCTCCTACCGAGAGTAACTTAAAACAAAACAAAGGTTAGTTCTCTTTCTCCCTCGTGCGCAAGAACTCCCCACGCCTTTATGAAGAACAGCTAAACTTAAAAGAAAAAGACTTCTCCCAAACCGGGGGTACTAAACTTACATCTTCTCTTGTTAGAGATGGGTTTAGCCAAACCATGTGGCCGCAGCTTACTTTTCTCTGGGGACGAGGGGGGCGGAGAGAATGGTCTCCGTGCATGGGGGCAGTAATGGGCGGAGTTGGGGTACCGGAACCAATAGAAAAAACCCGAGGGAGCGGCCAGGACTAGGGGTGGGGAAGGTAGGACAGTATGGGGAGAACAGACATTTAGTAAGGAAAGTGGGGAAGTGTATCACACTACAGTAAACATTTTTATGTTTTTATATTCTTACCTAAGTGCTCCAAATTAATATAAGAGTTTACTTTTCTCCTCGTACTTATAATTCTGAAGTACCATACCAATGCAAGCATTAAAATGTGTAGAATGGGAAGTTTTATGTCACCAGGATGTAATTTAATTGATTAACCTGATATAATCTTTTGTTTCCATAGTGACTACCCTTCTGCTTAAAATGTTTTAAGAGTAGTCAGTCAGTATACCCTTTATGAGAAACAGGATTACTAATTAAAAAATACCTAAGAAATCTGCTTTCGTCTTTTACGCAGAAAATTTATAATGCCATTTTAAGTAGAAAAACTTGGTTTTCAATTAGAATCATAGAGAAAATGACCTTTTGACCCAATAGGACTCAAAGTTTATCATTTTAAGTATTGTTGTATAGCATAAGGAAACAGGAAAAGAAAAGCTTATAGAGTCCACAAGTTCAGGCTTTCTACTCAGTCATAACAGCAGCTGAACTAAAGAAGTGGAGCTCTCCTGTCGAGGTTCGTTCAGAAAGTCACCAGAAATGTATTGTAATTCATATGAATCTTATTTGCACAGTCTAGTTGGCTCTTGCAGCTCTTGTAGGTCAAGCTAATTTATTATTTCCATTCCTGCAACCTTCTCATCTGTGTGAGTGATTCACCTAGTTGCATACTTCCCTCTCAATCAGTAAACAAGCCAAGTGGTAGTCACTGCACAACCAGAGAGGCCATCTTTCAAATGAGACATATGAATAAGGTTATGGTGTCTCAGTAATATGTAACACCTCACAGAACATTTTGCAAATCTGAGAACTTTGTGCCTTTTGCCCGAGGCGTGGTTTTCTAGGACTGCAATCAATACTTGATTTTACTTCACAGAATATTCACAGAATATTTTGAATTGGAAGGAATTCTTAAGGATCATCAAGTCCAGCTGTTAAGTGAATGGCCAATACAGGGATAAAACCCACAACCTTGGTGTTGGTAGCACCATGCTCTAAACAGCTTAACATTTTGTAAAATTTTCATTAATTTAAATGGCAAAAATATTTGTATTTTTCACCATTTTACATACATGTTGCCTTGTCTCCACATTATGAGTGGCAGACACCGGAATAACTGTTTTTCCCATAAAAATTATTCGCAATCAAAATTGTGTTCATCTTCACCATTGCATTAATGGTGCATGTTTTTTGACTTTTTGCTAAACCTATTCTTTTTCTTTCTTCAGTGTACAATAAAATATTTAATCAATAGAAAAAGTGTGCTAGCTCTGGAATCTCAGTCAAAATCCAGTATTCTTAGCTATAATTTGACTATCCAATACCTGCAACTGTTTAGTTATCAAAAGGCTTCAAGAACCTTAAGACACTAAATGAAAGTTGAGACCTCATAGTAATGTCTTCAGGTTAACATCTTTCTGTAATGTGCTACACTTTTCTTTGAGATAGTATTGAACTATTACAACATTCTTTTAAAGTAGGGAGATAAAGTAATCTCCATTATATTGACACAAATGAAACCTTCCATTCAGTTACACAGAGACATCAAACTCTGAATAATTTCACTTAGTCTCAGACATAGCTCTTCTCTTAAACTCGAAATATTTCCCTTCAGTTCCATCTGAGAATTGTTTGATTGCATGCCAAAGTCATTAGGTGATTGATTTATAACTCTTCTTATATTGTTAAGATGAAGCCTTATTTTACCACAGAAGCAGCACTACACTGATGATAGGTGAAGTGACTTTTTCATTATAAATTCCTTAGACACTAAAAAGCTAAAATATATGTTAATAATTTCCCTAATCATCTTCTTGTAAAAAAGGTTTCATATGATTCTTGTATCCATTTTCCCTTTCCATGTTTTCCCATCAATGTTTCCAGACATTCTAAAAATACGTCAATTAAATATCTGTTTCAATAGTGTATCTTTCAATGCCATTTTTTAAAAACAATTCTGTCATTTTGAAAGCTCTCCCTCACTTTTATACAAGAAAGTCAAACTCACCATATTACTTTTGAAGTTTAGATTTCTCCTAATGTCCTTAATATCAGAGCTTTGACTAGTGCTGTTTTTCACTATTCTTCACTCAGTTTCTTCAATCTGTATTTCAAGTTTTCATATCCATTTTTTTAAAAAAAAAAAAACCTATTTTTTAGCAAGGCATTGGCCAAGTAAAATAATCCATAAATTATTGGGCAAAATGGCTAATTCCAGAGCAGAAGTATGACCTCTTTGTAGTGAATTGATAAATAATTCTATTATTTCTTAATCTAACTTATTCAGTAACAAATATTTTGTTTTTCTTGGGAATACTGGTTCAATGTATTTTGCAGAATCTTTATGACAAACAGTACTTGTGAACCTATTGAATTTTTCTCAGTATATAACAATATCCACCTCATTTGTTGAAAACTATGATGTAAACATTTGTTCTTATATTCCTTAAAACACTAATCAACTAATTTTTAAAACAACTGTTACCTTTTTGTATCCATATTATCCTTATTCAAGTGAGGTTTTTCCATACACATGAAAATCCAGAATCTTTTTCATGGATGAACTGGGATATGCAGAGATGAATGGCAGAATGAGGACTTTCTTTCCCCTACCTGTGTTTTCTACCCTTGTTCCATAATTATTTAAGCACAAAGATACTTCACCACTTAAAATTAGATCAGATTTAAAATTATAAATGAGAAAATTTGATTCTAAGGTATTAATAAATGTTGCTAATAATTTACACTTGGATATCTGTCTTTCCTTGAAATTATATTGTAGCACTTCTCTTGCTATATAAGCATCTATCTCCCTATTGTTCTAATGTTATTCTCAAAGGATGCATCATCTGTCACTAAATCTTCAATATAAAACTGCTCATTTTGTTTCCTTTCATTCACTGTAGAAGCAGAGCACAAAACTGTCCCTCGGGTGTGTTCATCGAAACTGTGATCTCACTGATTAAAATGCAGAGAAACTGGCATTTTTCTTTTATCCACAGTCCATCTTAACTTTATTGTTTCAATCTCATTAACACTGTGTTACTTCTCTCTCTCTTTAGAATTAGTATTTTTGTTTTGGTTGTAGAATTTTTTTTGTACATTTTTGTTTTGCTGTGTTTTTTCTCCCCTTTTACAGGAAACTAATTAAACAGAAACAAACAAAATTAACTTTCTGTGATAGCATTTGAAGCATATCTTCCAGTATTTATGTAACCTTGTACCATTATTCAATGGTAAAGTAAAAAATGTGATGTCATTTAAAACTGCATGTCTTTTATGCAGAAGTCATCATTTATTAAATATTTTTTAGATTTAGTTTATTCTCGTCTGCTCTTTTCTTCTCTTACACCTTCAGATTTTACTATTAAGATTAGAATTATTTTTAAAAGTTGTAACCAAACTCCTGTAATGTTCTTGTGAATTTATTGTCTTTTTAAACAAGATATTCAACAGAATGCTCTTATAATTATTGAAATAGTTAGTTTTTCTTGGGTGTCTTTTTTCTCACTACAAGAAGGACATCAAGGCACTGGAATGTGTCCAGAAGAGGGCAACAGAGCTAGTGAAGAATCTGGAGCAGAAGTCTTACAAGGAGTGACTCAGGGAGTTGGCGATGTTCAGCCTGAAGAAAAGGAGGCTGAGGTGAGACCTTATCACTCTGAAAGACTTCCTGAAAAGACATAGTGACAAGGTGGGGGTTGGTGACATGTAACACGATGAGAGGAAATGGCCTCAAGTTGTTACAGGGGAGGTTTAGATTATGCATTAGGAAAAATTTCTTTGTGGAAGTGTTGTCAAGCATTGGAACAGGTTTCCCAGGGAAGGGGTGAAGTGGAAGTGTTCAAAAACCGTGTGGATATGGCACTTGAGGACATGGTTTAGTGGTGGATATGGTGATTGTGCTATGTTGATGGATGGACATGATGATCTAAAAGGTCTTTCCCAATCGCAACGATTTTATGATTCTATGATTCTTCATCAGATTTTTTAAAATAAATGTTTCACATTTTGACCAACTTTCAACTGCCACATTTTTCTACATACTGCCACCACATAATCTTAACAGAATTACACTTTTCTTATACTGGAAGTAAGATATCAAATTCATTATCTTTTTCCAAAAATTATTCAATCAGAAGTGTTTTAGTACTATGTGGTTTTCCAATGATCATCTAAAGACTGTACTAGATGTACATACATTCTCCATCTATGTATATGTATGTGCATGTACATACATAAACATCACTTTTTCAATAATATATTCTGGTTTTTTAATGAATATCCCTCTTTCTTGGCAGAAAAGAATAGTGCAAAATTTGGGATCAAAATTGTATCAAGTCTTCTTCCTCTTTTCTCTTGGAAATCAATATTCACAATACAACTTAGAAAAAAGAAGAAAATATGCATAATTCTCATTAAGACCCTGAATTCATCACTGAAGATGGGAGAAAGTGTTTAACATTTTTGCAGTCATTAGGATAAAATGCTTTCTTTCCATGTTACCTCATCTTATCTCTTGGATGGTTTGGCATCCAATTACTGCTATGAATGTGAAAAAGCATATATTCTTCCAAATCAATAAATTTGTTCACTTAACTTAGAGCCATAACAAAGGAGCACCTATTGATCAGCAGGCTGGACCTCACAGAATTTCCTATAGCTAATATACGACTTGGCTTGCAATGGTCCCTGAAGATTTTGTTACCACTAGATAACAGGAGTTAAGGATCATTAGAGTAATGAGTGATTTGACTATCTGTCTTCACAGTGATTTGTGAAGTAATTTTGTTTCTTAAAGTCTTCTTCAAAGAAAAAAACCAAAACTTTATCAATAATATGTTCTTTTGTATAATTCATTTACATGTATGTACACACATAGATTTTAAGTTTTTTTAAAATAACACAGTCCTTAGTGTGCAAAACATCTTGAGTTGTAAGGCAAATACTGCATCTTGCAGCATTTGGCCAGTAAATAAGGCAGCGTATTTCATGTCTATCAGACTTTGTATTTACTACTTATTCTGGAACATCCCTTCCTGTGCAGCTTGTCTACTATACTGGAAGATGCTGTGTAGTGTCGGGAAAGTGTGGTAAGCAAGAAAAAAAGGATTCAAAATACCTTTTCACCAAGACTGGCTAAAGACTTTCGGGGGAGTTGTTTTTTTTTTTTCCTTCCTTTTTTTAAGTGTGACATTTATTAGAAATTTTGAAGGTCTTCTTTTTCTTAAAATAATTTTTCTTTTCATTAAAAATTATGCCTGGATTTCATAATATTGTTTCAAAATATATTGAATTCAAACACATTCAAATCTTCATTTCAAATCCGAATGAAATGTGACCCCAAGTATTTAACCCCTAAGTTGTATTAGCACTCTATTTTTGCAGGTTGCAAAAATGTTTCATTTTTTTTTTTAGTGGTTTAGTTCCGTTCCTACTGGAAGTGCCTATGTAGATTAAGAGACAAATTATCTGCAGAGTCCACTAAATCCTTTGGAGTTATATTAGCAAGGAATTTAACTTCAAATAGTCACTTTCAGCACTTCTAAAATCCGGTAAAGTCTCTCAATTTTCATTTCATTACAAGAATATCTGACACTTGGGCTTTAGCTGTAACAGCTTTCCTTTTTTCTATGCATACATTTTTTCTGTGGATGTTCACAAGCTGATGACTAAGATCTGTGAGTAATACATGAAAATGATAGCATAAACTTAACTGTGGTTCATTTTTCATAAATTCCTATTGGAAAACATGTAGCGTTTAAGCTGTTATACCTGTCATGTTCTTGTGGAATAATTTCCTCTCCCCACATTCAGATATAATAAAGAATAATTGGATGAAAAAAATGGGTCTAGTGAAAATTCCAATTTAATATGACCAAAAAAAAAAAAGTATTGTGCCTTTTCTGAACTGGACATTCCCTGAATAGGAAAAAAATACTTATGTTTGTGATAAATGAGCAATCACATATCTCATAATAAGGAGAGGAAGTAACATGGAAAAGGTCTTACCAAAAGTCTGAAGCCCAGAGCAGTAAAACCCATAGGTAGAAAACTATCTGATCTTCCCTGTTTCATGCTGGACTTAGGACTGTTTCTCCAAACAGAAGGGATGGAGAGTCGTTTGAATCTGGGTGCAGTTGAGGGGAACAGTTGTGATGTCTTACTATTTCAGCAAATCAATGCACAGGATCATCTTGTATCTATCCTGGTATTCCTGAGTTGAATGGAAATACATGTTAAGATTTCCTCTTAAGCTTAGTATATAATATTTAAAAAAAACCTTTTTATAACAACAGTAGTAGTTAGCCATATTTGACTGATACTGTGGAGCTAACACTTCAGCTCACTCCCTAGTGTATTTGTAATGTTAAAAAAAAAGAGTGGAAAAATGACCAAATAATAGACTTCATAATAATAAGGCACAGAGTCTAACTACAAGGCATTCTTTCCTCACGTGTGAGCAGTACTGAACTGTATATGTCTCTTAAAAGAAGCATCTTAAAAGAAACATGGACTAAAAATTCTTCCAATCAAGAATACTTTAACAAGAAACGCTGGTAATAGCTATTTGATTTCCTTACTGAGATGACACTAGACTACTTTTTGCTTATCAGTTTGTAAGGTTTTACTTAGAAGTACCTTGGTCTATGAGAGTTGAAAAGGGTCAGCTAGGAAATCCAGAGGTTTCCTTAGAAACTTCTGATACCTGAACTTACTTCAGGTTAGGTGCTAACTTCTTCAGGATAAAAGAATCTTAAAAATTAAATAGCTGGAAAATGAAATTGCAAATTAAGTTCAGTGTGATGGAATTGCCAAAGAATCTAAACATTTTCTGTAGGAAGTGATCATCTCTGTTTTACTGTTGTCACTCAAAAAATCTTGGCAGTGTAACGAATTCTTCCCTGAAAATGTAACTTTTAGTGAGTAGGAATAATAATTTAAAAAAAAAGGCAAGATAAATTGTGGGGATCATCAGGAAAAGATTGGAAACATAACAGAGGACTTCACTGTGACAGTTTTTAATGGTTTTTTGTTGGCCTTTTGAATATTGAGTGCAACTCTTGAGTCCTCTTTCAAGAATTTCTTCGTAGAACAGAAAAATTTTCAGAGAAAAACTGAAGATGCTCAGAATTATGGAATGGCTTTGTATGAAGAACAGTTAAATAATATAGGGTACTACAGTTGAAAGAAAGACTGCTAAGGACGTTTGTAATAGAGAGCTACAAAACTGTAAATGGAGCAAACAGAAATATAAATAACTGGCTCAGCTGTGCAGATGGTGACTTGAGAGGCAGCTGTCATGTTTTAGAAGGTGTCATAATCCATCAAAGACCCTACAAGCACATCCAGACTCATTTGTGGGGCCTTCCACCTGAGGACTGCGTGTGATCCACAGTGTTACACGAGGCAGTATAAAACTCTCCATGCCGGAAGTGGTACCTGGGGATTGCCATCTAGCCTAAGTGTATATTAACCCATTAAACTTTGTGTTTCATGGGCTTCATACACCCTGGATGAATAAAGCCTGTGACCATCACTTTGACCAATGGACGACTTCAAAACTGCGACAATCAAGTCTCATCGCTGGATCCACAGGGTGTGATATCTTTCTACCACTATCCTTTCTTTCTCTTTCTCTCATTCTTTCTTTTCCTAACTTCTTCTCAAAATATATTGTAAGACTGACTGAAAAATTCCAATCAGTGCCTTATTAAGTGCCTTGTTATGTCTGGATAAGTTAAAGACGCACAAGTTAAAGTTATCTATGTTAAAGTTTGTGAAGTGCCTCTACTTTGGATGTTGTTTTAAAATTTGCCAAGTACCTTATTTTACCATAATATTCTAAAGTTTGCAAGCTGAAGTTTGTTATCGAACCTTTTGAGAGTTTCATTGTTTCTCCTGCACACCATCCAGAGTGCATCAAAGAACCTTCCCCTAAACCCACCAAGTGGACTGGGGCACAACACTAAGTCAAATGGCAAACTGTGTTTTCAAAAAACTTTGTTTCTTTGGCCTGTCTCCAAACTGCTTACTTGATCTTATTTCTCATCTTTAATAAATAAAAAATTGAAATAAATATATAAGCATAAATGAGATAATTAGCGTTTTCCTTTTTCTCTTGTAAAGCATCTACCAGCAAGGATCACAGGTTGTAGACTGAAGCCTTGAACATTGTTGCAACAGATCAGTATTTAAGAACTTCACGAATTTGTACCTATAAATTTTTCAGAAAGACTTAGTGGAAGTATTTTACCACATAGGGCAGAGTCCTCTTGAAGTATATGACTAAGCAATTTGGGGAGTGGAGTGGTTTATTAATTTTTTCTGAACAAATTCTCTATTTCAAATACTTCCCAGTCATATGATATTTCCATGTCTAGACACAAGTTCTAGAAAATGGAAATATTTTTCTTTACTTTTTTTCATAATATAATTAATATTTTTCAGTGAAAGGCAGTTTTTCCTTCTGACAAAGCAGAAGCTTTTCTTTTCATGTTTCTGCATGCTAGATTAAAATAAAATTAAACAAAAATATAATCAGCCTGCCCATACCCCCAGATTCCCTTCATTAGTCTAAAAAATATGAACTTTCAGTATCCTTCTAAGGTGCTAGATTGCAAAATGAGATACCATGTCAAGTAGACACATGACTGGAAATTCATTCTCCTTCAGTACTTCAGCTACATTAAGAATAGAAATATATTGTGGCAAATCTTATGCAAACAGAAGACATAAAAAATGTCCAGTAAGGGAATGTTAACAATCTAATTGCTAAGCATCCCTTCTCTATTACTTCTTCCTCCGTTGGACATACTGGTGGACTCATTGCACCGGACCCACACTACATCCTCAGTATTCCTCATGCTTATCTCAGATAAGGATGGTTCTGTTCATACTTATATAAGAGAGAGAAGGTACCGTCCAATCAGAAATTCAACACAAACTGTTTTTCACCTGCAGGCGATAGAAAAGAAACATAACTTATTCTAATGAATATTCTGTTCATCTCTTAAAAGTTTGTATTACGACCCCAGTAACAGAGTGTAACGTGATACACCCTTCAGGTAACTTCTGATAGTTTAAATATGAGGTAAATAATTCCAAAGTTGAATCTTGATAAAAAAATTAAAATGCTCATATATCATTACTATACTTGATTTTTTTAACCATATTACTATTATCTTCAGAAATTAAGCAACCAACTTCCAGTATTCAAAAATATTTCTGCTAATGGTTTCTTGTCTGGAATATATACCTTTTCTATCTCTTTTGGGCAATGTCCATTATTAATTTTTCTTTAAGCTGTTTTAGGTTACAATGTAAGATGTAACCAAAAATATGTATTCTATCACCATCTGTTAAAAACAGGTGGAGCAGTGTTCTTTATCTCTTCCGTGACACATCCCTGATAACTCCCTCTGGGAGATATCTTCTGTTAATGAGCCAGCTGTTGAAACCAGGTGGGGCAGTGTTCTTCGTCTCTGATAACTCCCTACAGAGGGATATATTCTGTTGATGGGCCGTCTAGCATCACTGCATGACTCATATCATCCCATTGTGAGATGCTCCACCCAGGGGGAGGAACCAAGCTTCTCTACCTGGATGTAATCAGGTTTGGAACACCACAGGCAGCCCTTACCGACTGGATTCCCAGAGGACAAGAGCTACATCACCACCACCGGACCTTCAGAGGAAGACCAGACCTTTCTACAGGATCACCGCTTCAACAGAATCACATCTATCACCTCAAGAGGATTGCAGCCACCATCTAATCAGACTGCTACCACCACCCTGACCAACAGGGTGTCAGGTTGTATCCTGACTCTGTCCGATTAAGCCAGTGTTTCTGTATTATTGCCTTGTTATATATGCTAGTAAAGAACTGATATTCCTATTTCTCATATCTTTGCCTGAAAGCCTGTTAATTTCAAAATTATAAAAATTCAGAGAGAAGGGGGTTGCATTTTCCATTCCAAGGGAGGCTCCTGCCTTCCTTAGAAGACACCTATCTTTCAAACCAAGACAAAGCCAAATAAATCCTTTCTTCAGACTAAGAGCTTTTGTTCCTATTTATATCCTGGCTTTTCATGTTCAGAGCATAGTTGTTAAATCTAATGTTTCTTTAGTTTTCTTTGAAGTTTCTTCCACTGCAAATAAGGGACATATGTCAGGATCCCTGTCAGTCTCTGGCTAACTCCTTACACATTGCGGCAATTTTAATGAAATGAATACAAATTAATAAATTACACATAGACAGTCTTGGGATCGCCATAGGATGACAAGAACAGAGAAAGCAAAAAGCATTCTCATTTATAGCATTTAACACAGAATTCTTACAAAAGTTTTTAATTTTTTTTTTTAAATCAGTAGCATTTATGTTCCTACAGTTCTTTTGAAAATGAATCTATTTGCCTAGATCACTTCTGAGATCTGGTTTTAATTCTGCCGCCAACAGTCTGAAGAAATGGGAGGAATGAACCCTAATCTCACAAAACCTAGCCTCATAGTAAATGAAAATGAGAGGAAAGGGATATAGTGATAGTGCTTAAATGGACTTTCCTGACAAGGACCAATGTGTTCCTGAAACAAATACTTCAGCCTTCCTCCACAGACTGCAGCTTGCTGTCTTGCTATCTTGAAATGGTTTTTAGAAAAGGAAAGAGAGAAAAAAAAAAAAGTCCAAAGGTCACAGAGACCCTGGAAGGATTTCATTTGTTGTTTGAGCAAATTGAAAAAAAAATCTTTGGGAAATCATAATTCACATCCTCAACTCTGTTTTCTCTGCAGTGTCTTGTCCTGACCTGTATCATAGCAAAAGGTAACATGATACTGTCTACAGTACTAAACCACATTGATACAAAAATGGGTCACTGGAAGAGCCATTTCCCCCCTCACCATTCGTTGCACTAACCTGTATTTGTTGAGGAACACTTTCTCACTGTCTTGGCACATAACACTCCATGTCTCTAGGTGGCTTTCCTTAAGTACATTTGGAGATCTCTCTGAAATTCCTTTCTGTCATTTCCTTAGTCAACATCCTTTTCCCCTCATAAGTTTTTTCAGGACATTTTTCCTGGGTCTTTTCTCCAATAAGCATGCGGGGGATTAGCAGGCATTTTTCGTCAATGTCTGTGATGTCTTTACTGCTGTCTCCTCATTTATCTTAGATTTTTGCTAAAGAAAGCAAATACCATGTTTAAGAAACTTAACCAAGTGCAAGATCCATCATTATGGGATTTTTGTTATTTTAATCAGTCTGCAAGTCAAAGAGCATTTACAACTGCTGTAATAGTTAAAAATTGTAAAATATAAAAGGAATCCATCTTACATGGAACAAACGCACAATTTGTAATTTTTTTATTCTTACTAGTTATCACACATAATCTATTAATATAAATGTCAGTCATGATATTCATAACACTATTATGAAGCTTACATACCTGTGAATTTTTCTACTGTCAACAATACCTAGTCAATCATCCACAAACAATTTTTTTTCTACACTATATCACTTGTATATATACACTTTTTTCTGCTTTGTAAGAGAATATTAACATTATTGCAGTTAGGCATATGCTCTTTTGCTATAGGAAATATCAGACTTGATTTAATATAGTCTTTTGAAAACACTTTGCCTTAGGCGACTTTCTTAAAATTTAATATATGTAGAAAAATTTGGATTGTCTCTCGTGAAGCAGTCACAGACCACTGCAAATTGGTATATTCTCACAAATTCTTCATAACAATAGCTCTATAAACGTAAATTAAACCTTTTGGCCAGTGCTACTTTGGGTTTTTTTGATTTTGTGGTTTTGTGTTTGTTTGAGGTTTTTTTTGTGTGTGTTTTTTTTGGTTACGTTTTTGTTGGTGGTTTTGTTTGTTTGTTTGTTTGATTTCAGTACAGAGCTATGAGCTGCAGTAAAACAGGAGTACTTCATAGAATTTTATAGGAATTGTGCCCAGATAGTTTTCATCCATATGTTTGCCAAAAGATTGTAGCTAAAATACCTGATGGGGACAGTGCAAAGAAGGAGGTGTAACCATATTCATGAATTAGTATTAAAAATTAGGAAAGAATGAGAGTTTCAGTCTCACAGGCTTGGGCCAATAAGTAGGGCAGGTAGAAAACTGTCAAAGTGCCTCCTTTCCTTGCCAAGGGGGACACTGCATAGAATTACATGTATCGCCCATGCTTATCTTACATCCTTATTACAATTAATTGATGCCTTCTGCACCTAGAAGAACAATCCTTTGTTAAGATGTTGCTTTGCTTTCCTCAAGGTTGATCTTTGCATTCCTCAAGGTTGGTCTTGGGTCATATTTGTATTAATCTCTCTGTAGGTGCAATGGTTTTACAGCACAGAAAAAAAGCTAAGATTGCCTAAACCCCTCCCCTCCCCCATGACAAGAGAGGAGAAACAAAAAAAACCCAAACCAAATCAAACCAAACCAAACAACAAAAAACCAACCAAACAAAAAACCAACCAAACAAACAACAAAAAAACAAACAAACAAAAACACACAAACACACAGAAAAAAAAGGGGGAGAAACTACAAGACGTTAAAAACATTGGAATCACAATTTTACCAAAATAAGGTAAAAATAAAATATCAGTAACACAACATTAAAAAGAAAATTGTACAAAAGAGGGAAACAGTTTAACCTATAAAAGCAAGGTGTTGTGCAGAGCCCCTGGAACAAAGACGGAATGGCTGCTGCTTCCTGGGCAGCCCACATGCTTCACTTAGAACAAAATCAGGATGACTGCTATTCCCAGGCAGTTCCTCATGGCCCAGGAGAACAAAGACAAGATGGTGGAGACATTCTCCAGGCTCAGCCTTCCCCTGCCTGAGGAAAAATGGGAAAACAAAAGGGGACAAAACCCAACCTGCAGGGCTAGTGTGTTTGAATCGGGGGGGTTGTGCTGCCAAAATGCCAACTCCATTGATGGTGGCGTGGGTTCAGGGGCTCTCTTTCTCCAAAGTGCAACAACAAAAAAGTGGACCTTGGGCAGGCTCTCCTCCCTCAACCTCTCCCTCTTCCTGTCCCTGTCCCTTTCCCTGTCCCTCTGGCAAGTGGCAAAAAGCAAGTGGCAAAGGTGGTGTGAAACCTCACTTTGAAGCAGCTCTGGATTGCAAAATGTCATTTCCAGGGTTATGACTCAGAGACTTAACCATGGTGACCCCCTTGGGAGCCCACAGAGAACAAAAAAGGTCCTCTGTGTTTCCATTCCCTGATTTGAAAGGGTCATAGCACCACTTCCCGTCTGCAAACGGGGTAAAATGTAAGACTCTGTTTCCAATGTCTGTGTAGCTGCCTGGAAACTGCCCTCCTCCCAGGCCCCTTCCTACCCCCGCTGCACTCATGGCTGTGATGCAAAATGCTTTTAGAACAAACACAGCTGAAAATTCCACCCCCTTGTCTCTATACCCAGGACAACAGGCTAATGGGAAGAAACACAGAAGATAATGTTGCAACTTTGAATAGAGGTGTTAGGGAAAGTAGGACAAGAATCATAACGCATATGTGCACACAATTCTCTGTGTTAGAAAGGGACTATAAATGTAAGAATATTTTATTCAGGGAACTTTGAAACGTTCTTCCATTTAAAGAAAAGTGCACTAGCTAGAGAACAATATTTATATAACCATGGTTTATTATGTTTATTTCTTTAAATTAGAAGCAAATTCCTAAAAAATTCAAATACTGATGCTATATACTGCAGTTGTCCCCATTTGCATTTACATGATGTCTCTGTTGGAGATCTCAAATGCACTATGGCTTCAAATAAATTTATATTAATAAAGAGTTGCAAAGGTTTCGACATTATGTATGTGTAACTGGCCACCTCCATTTTATAAAATTGAAACAGATACAAATTAAAGAGGATTTGTTAGATTCTTGTAAAAACATGATTAATGGGTAGCTTATGCTGACCCTAAGGCTTGATGAGAGTTACAATGCGGACTAGAAATCAGGATAATCCCATGATAGTGACACAGCAATAATGGTAAACTATGGGTACAAACTGACGTTAACTGAGAGTATTTGATACTTCAAATTTATACTTCTGAGAAGAAAGGATTTGCTAACAATGCCTACTTAAAAATTAGTATCCATTGCCTTATTAATGAAAAAAAGAAAGCCTGAGTTAATCTCACTACAGAAAAGGAAAAATCATGTAAGAGAAAAAAACTAAATTGTCTAGTAGATTGAAACTTGATATTGGAAAGGGAGAGCAGATGGGTATTTCCACTCGGAAAATATTAGTTAATTCAAAAACAGAATAAGCAGAACTAGATGTTAGAATAGACAATTAAAAGTAGAGTGATGCATTTTGGAGCACAGGGGGCATATCTGAAAGGCATAATTCTTTCCCTTTTGGTTTAGAAAAACTCAGTATCATTGGGCAAATAGGTATTCATTTAATAGAAGCACATCATAACCTGTCTAGTGATGTGTGATTTAAGGAGGCTATAACAGGAATAAAACTATGCAAAACTGTGAACAGTGGTGTAAAATTTGAATGCATCATACAGTGAAAGACAGAGTAGAAGAGAGATCTGTGCATGTTTACCTTTCCTTTTAAGGAAATAGACAGGTTAAGTCCATTTAACCATGGGCAATGTAAAGCACTAGTAAAGTCTAACGCAAGCTATAACAGCACAGCATCAACATATTAAATTATCAATTAAAGTTTGGGAAAGAATTTCAGAGATATACTACCATGGTGACAGCATTTTCAATCAGCTTTCTTGAATATGCAACATGTCAATTTAATTGGATCAGGCAGTGGTTCAGCACTGAGCCAGTCTGCAGCCTGGGTTTACACTGTACAGGTCTATACAAGAGTTGTCTCCAAAATACTAAAGCATGGAAGGGAATTTGTGCAGTGCCACCAGTGAAGAGTGTGTGTAATGAGTGGCTCTACATACATACTCAGTGCACAGATATAGAGACAAAGCATATATTGAGTGTAATGTATTGTAAACTTAGCAAATTCTGCTGCAAGGTGAAGAATATAAATTGTTGTTCTGGGAATTCAGCTATTTGGTTAATGCAGAGTTTTTAACATCTACAGAAATAATTAAACTTATTGACAAAAATAAATCTTTTGCCTAAAAGGAATTTTTAAACACATGCATCAGCAAAAAACATAAATAATTTTTTCATTAAAATAGAACTGCTCTGGTTTAATAATAATTGTAGTATCTCTTCCTTTTGCAATACAAAATGGCAACAGGTTTTGGCTTTCACTGATTATCCTTTCCCTCTAGGAAAGGGATGATTATATTAGATATGAGAACTAACTTAGCATTTCTGCTAGGACATGATTGAGATGCAGTAGTACTGAGAACACCTGCTTGGTAAACAGTAGCTGGGCTTGAGGGAAAAATATCTTGAATAAATATGGACCTTGCCCGTAAATATCCTTCAGAAACAGTAATGTCCAATGTAGCAGACAAATCTTTAATAGATTTAATATTACTTTCTTCTGATGAACCTATCTGTAGTGGCTCACAAGAAAGCAAGTGGAGAGATCAACCCTTCAGGGAGCCACAAGGAACATTTTTCGCCATTCACTCTAAATGACAAAATATCTCATTTGTAGAAGTCACTGTTGAAACAAAATTGTGAGGTTAACATATTTCAGCCCATGGATGCTGTTTACATCTCCAACAGAAAACTTAAAAAGAAAAATCTGAAATTGTCTATAGTGTTTCTAATAACATGAAATGCTTTGGACAATGATCTAATGATCAAGAATTTAAAATTATTGATATTTTAAATGGATATACTGCCAGATACACTCTGACTGAAACTATAAGACAGGAAGGCAGCAATCCTTTCCTGTGTCTGCAGTACTAATGTGTTAATGTTCTGCCGTTATTATTCACTAAAGCCAACAACTCATAGAAATTTTAATGGTTCTTAGCTGTATTAACTGATTTTTCTCTTATGGGCAATGTCATGAAGGATTCTGCATGATAAGGTAATGAAAGAATAAGCTGGGCCATGAAAAGTATCGTTCAGTCACTACTTTTTGAAAAAGTTCAACTGCATCTTGAGTTTTTTACAGAAGATGGAGGTTTTATTTCAAAACTTCTGTACAGAAAATCTTATACACTGTACAACAGATTTACAACAGCAAGAGTAGAATCACGTGTAGAGTCATCTTTAGGGGTAATATAAGGCTACTGTATCTGCTGAGTACTTTAATAGCTTTCAAACTATGTATAATTATGTATGATTTTGATAGGGAAAAAAAAATCATACAGTGAATTTGTCAACAGACAAAATTTAGATTCATGATGTTGTTATTCTTTGCATAGGATTTGTTAGAATAAAGAAATTCCCAATCAATATAGAGATTTTTTTTTTTTTACTCAGTACTATCTGAACTTTCAGAGCTAATTGCAGCCTGAGAAATTTAGTCCACCATATATCATTACTGCTTAAGCATTAAGAACGTGCATCACTCACGCTCTTTCTCTGCTTTCTTTTGTGGAGTATGTTGTCTAATCTAGCCTATACACTGCATCATAAAGAATGAGCAAATGACACCTAAAATTAGAAAAATTAAATGGAAACACTTTCTTTACCAATCTGCCTTCATGAACTACAAAGTATTTAAAAGAAAAAAATATAGTGAAGCTGACATAAAAATCAGAGAAAAGAAAATATTTCTGGATTTAAGGAGAATGATGAGTAGATGTTATGGCATCTATGCAGAGCTTTAATATCAGTTCNAATCAGAGAAAAGAAAATATTTCTGGATTTAAGGAGAATGATGAGTAGATGTTATGGCATCTATGCAGAGCTTTAGTCAGACTTCAAGTGCCAAGCAGCATAGCTTTCATGAGTCTGCATCTGTGGTAAATAGAGCAGATGCGTACAAAAGGAAATAGAAAGCTTGGGGGAAAAAAACCAAAAAACAAGTAACCCAGAGAAAAAATAAAAGGTTTTGATTCTCATACCATGCTTTAATAACACTATCAAGCTCTGTTTTGAAATAGATAGGTTGTCCAAGCAGGTGTCCTAAAGGTGCCATCAGGCATTTGAAAGCATATCAGTCTTATAGCCATTAACTGACATACTGCAGGAGTCTAACATTGTCTGCAGAAAAATTACAAAGACTTTATTCACCTCACGACTGGAACAGCAGAGGGAGCTGTCAATCTTTGCAGGAACAAAGACATAATGATATCCAGCTTCAGAGATGGGCATGGATTATCCAATCAATTCTGGAGCATCACACAGGGCTTGAGTAGTTGTTTGTACACTGTCCATATATATAGATAAATGTGGAGTTCCATGACTTCATAGCTTGACCAAGACCGACAAACCAGGCCACACAGTTGAAAATCAGCCAGAATTTACACTAGCTGTAGTCATTATCCATTGAAATCTAGCTGCTTTTTGAATTTTTAATATAACTTAATTTATTATGCATTTTTCCTTCTATTTCTTTGGCTATTGATAATTTCCTAGAACTTCCCTTTGGCTTCTTCATGCTGACTTTCAAAGCTATATATAACCTACTAATAGATGAAACTCCTCTTGATTGCTTATTAGTCACTGGTGCTCCAACAGGCATGATAGTAAGGGAAAAATAAAAAATACATGTCAGCAAAAATTGCATCAAAAGTAGAAAATGATCATGTTCCAGTCATAAACATGATACAAAGAAATGAGCCATGAATGGTTTCTTCAAATTCTCTTCCCAGCATTTTAATAGCTATATTTCTTTCACTTTTTCTTTTGAAGCAACCTAGGCTAGGAAGTTTTTTTAAGTGTGCCATTGTGTGGTGCTTCAGTTACAGAGTATTTAAGCACAGGAAAAAAAAAAGATCATTAAATGTTAAAAGACAGATTTATTCAGTGTCAGCTCAACACTACTTAAGACATGGTAAAAATCACCTCTCTCTGTCTTCACTTGAGTGTTAAATTTGCCCAAGGCAGTCCTTTTTTAAATCAAGCTTAGTGGTAAAGTACATGATAGCAAAATTAGATAAGCTTTAAATCAAATAAAATCCTCTCAGGTATAAACAATTCTGCATTAATTTGAGAATCAACTATATTTTTATTTACTGCTAATACTTATTTCAGTAAAATATTAAAATTGCAATTGTAACTTTTCTAATGAACATAAGCTTTTGGAAATAATATCAGAAGTTTAAACTGTAGCAAATGGATTAAATGTTAACCTAAAATCAAAAAATAAGGATTAAAAAGACCATGAACACTTGCAAAATCTAAGCAGAAAATTACTTTTATCTTCTTTGTGCCACAGTCTCTAACCTTCACTGTACTCCACGCTTGCATGTTTTTATTTATGGGTAGGGTAGAATATGCATCTCTTTTTGGCAGATGTGTATGGTCTGGCAATATGAAGAGCTATGGGATTCCATTATCTTCATACTCCAAGGAATTCTATCCCACCATTTTGATAGTAAGGTTTTTTTGTGAATGCTTTGTGGAAATAACCTTAAAAAAAAAAAAAAGAAGGTTCCTAAAAGAGGAAAGTTCATTGTCTCTACAGCTCATGCTACTTTCAGTGTACTTTCAACTACTTTTGCAAAAAATGTTGTCCTTAAACATTATGATTTGGATTATTTGCTACCACATGTCCTAGCAAACATAAAATAGTATTTTGAGCTACTCTCAAAATAAAGAATGTAAGGTCAAAAATTACACAACTACGTAGAGACTTGTCTCTGATGCTGAGAGCAAATACATTGACAAAGATCTATTAGAAATGCGACGGCTATATGATTTTTTTAAATTGCACAATGACTGTGGTTATTAAAATATAATACTCTGCTTAGTCAACACCTATTTTTGCCAGCTTACATTTACTTACAATATCAAGTGAAATTCTGATGCTGCAGAAGTTCCTTTGACCACAATATCAAATGCTGTAAAGCAACATATACTGAGATGTATATTAGTGCCAAGATACAAATGCTTTTGCAAGTCATTTGTCTAAAATGCTTGAGAAAATATTTTCTTTCCTATTTTTTAAATGCAATTTAAAAATAGCATGCTAGGGAGTATGACCTTCTCTAATGAGGGTCAAACTGTACTTCCTTTGCTTTGTTTGAAAAACCTGTGCAGTATTTGGACTGTCAAATATTTTAACAACATAGATCTTCTTTGTTTGGTCACTGTGTTATTCTGTGAATCTCTAGCTACTTCACTGTGTTCCTGACCACTTCATTGCTAGGAATTTATTTCCTGTATTTTGTCTTCTCGCTCTCCTTTTTTTTTTTTTTTTTTTTTTTTTTTTTTTTTTTTTTTTTTTTTTTTTAATTTTCCAACAAAAATTTTATGGGGCATTCTAAGTCTTGAAGCAAAACCAAATTTGTTAAAACAGTTAGACCTGCTATTTGAATTGGTATATGAGGTTTGTATATGATACCATCTATATAATCTATCATTTTGCAGAAAAATAATTACATTTTTTGAAAGGTCTTCAATTCATATTAGATATTCATAGGTTGAAAAAAAACCTGAAAACTGGCAGTTCAGCATGTAAATCTCAATGTTATCCACATGTGAATTGCTGTAAAATGATGAATAAATGTGATTGAAGCACTTGCTGTAGCAGCTGCATAAATCAGCTGCTCTGCCTTAATTCTTGTAGCTTTATACTTTTATCACAAAGAGAACCAAGCTTTTAATGTCATAGCAGAATCTGAAAACACTAGCTGTTTCTTTCTTTATTGATTTTTTTGTAAACTGTATGTTTGTGAATGTGACGTTCACATCCAAGGGTTACATACTGGTTTTATATCTATGTACATATGTATACATGGTAATAAACATTTAACGAGTCATTTCATCCCCGTAAACATGAAGACTTGTACAGACTGGCTGCAATCATCTCCATGAATTGTTAACCAGGAATCAAACTGGATTCCAGTAGTATATACTTTGTCTTCAAATCCTTCAACCAGATATTTCAAGTATCAGTGTCCTTATTATCTTTTCCCTATAATCTTTTCATCATTTTGGCAAATGTTTTGCTTTCTGACCTTTCCTTTTTCTAATCTTTGTTAAATTTCATCTAAAACTTGACTTAAATTTTGTTCTGTCTTTTAATATTTGAAAGTATTAGGAGTCTTTTTTTTCCTGTTTAAAAATAGCCCTGTCTTGAGAGTGCTTACATTTGTGGCAAGTTTTCTTACTCTTTGTTTGTTGCTTTTTCATTGTTTTGTTTTAGTTAAATTTTTTCCTTGTTGAATTATCTGTATCCATTTTCTTCAGCTGGGCTGATTTCTTCGGTTTTAATAAGGAACATGTACCAGAAAGACCAAGCCAGTGATAAACATCAGGGTGAAAAGGCCTCTTGGACCTTTCCATCTCACTACTGCTCATACTGCTACAGAGGTATCATGAAAGGATATAACTGCAGAATAGTTGATGTTGGAATATATATCTGGAGGCTTTCTAGTCCAGATTCCTTCTGAAGGAGGGCTACTAGAGTTTGATTGTCCCTAGGAGGTGGAGGGGGGGGGGAAGAGAAAGGAAAAAAGAAAGAAATAAAAAGAAAAGGAAAAAAAGGAAAAGAAATGGGAAAAAAAAAAAGAGAAAGAAAAGGAAAATAAGGAAAAAAAGGAAAAGGAAAATGAAAAGCAAAAGGCAAAGGCAAAGGCAAAGGAAAAGATAATGAAAAAGTCATTGCATCAATTCTGAATTTTTTAGTTTCTCTTGATCCATCACTGTGCACCTATAGTCAGAGTCTTGCCCTGTCTTCTCTCTTACCTGAAGACAGCAATGCCCTCTTCACTGAAACCTTCTCTTCATAAGATTGAAATAATCCAGCTGTCACCACCTTTCCTTGGATGCCCTGTGCTCACAGTGCAGCCACTTCACTAGCATCTGTGGGACTTGCTCCCATACATCAGTGTCTATCTCATGTGGGAGAGCCCCAGCCTGAGCAAAGCACTCAGGTTTGTCTCAGAGTTACTAACCAGAAGGGCAAAATCTATTCCCAGACCTTATGGCAGCATCCTGGCTCATGTATTTGGTAGAAAGGGTAGGTTGTCACTTTAGTGACCTTCCCCCACCTCTGTTCCATTACCTTAAATAAGCCTTGTGTTCAAGGAAAGATCATCTTGAAATGGGTATTAAAAACAAGTTTCTGATACCGTCAACATAATTTAGACTGACGGAAGTAACTCTTACTATAGCCCTGCTGAAATTCATAAGAAGCAGTTTTCTGTCTGTAAAGTCCTTTTGTTAATGAAAAATCAAAGTATAGTGTATGTCCATGTGGTGGACATGTGTTCATGAAGAATGTGTTTTAAATGCACCTACTATCTCCACCTGATTTGATAGTACTATACGGAATAACACGGAATAGATATGCTGAGATACCTGATTAAAATTACAGAAGTAGTACAGCTGCATCAATGTAGTATTGCACCTGAATAATTATCTTTGTTTCTTTTTAGTGCCAGTTTAAGAAAATACACAATTATTCAGGAAGCTTTCCCTAAGAGATTTTTGTAACATTAGTCTTTTCTTTCCCCTCTTTTTTTTCTGCTGTTTTATAAACACAGGCTCTAACTCAGAACAGAAGCTGTAACATTTAAGTATTCTCTAAAATAGTCACTTTATTTTAGGTGCGTAGACAGTGGTACTTCTACATTAAAGATTCTCTTAATTATCTATTTCTATGAGGAGCAAATGTGTGCAGAGCAGGACTTTAGAAACATTCACTATAATTTTTAAAAATAAGTCCAAGCATGTTTTTAAAAGAAATTTATGAGTTCTTGACAGTTACTGTAGTCTGTATATTTGATAACAAAGGTGGTAAACCCACCAAAACGCTTCGGCTTCTTGTGGTCTTGGATGGACCACTCAGGATAAAAAATTAGCTGGATGGCCACACTGACTTGCGGTCAACAGTTCAATGTTCAAGTGGAGAGCAGGGAGGAGTGACGTTCCTCAGGGGTCATTATTGGGACCAACGCTTTTTAATATCTTTTTCATCGACAGGGACAATGGGATTGCATGAGCCCTAAGCCAGTTCACTGATCACACAAAACTCTGTGGTGAGGTCAACATGCTGGAGGGCAGGGCTGCCATCCAGAAGGACCTTGACAGGGTTGAGAGGTGGGCCTGTGTGAACCTCAGGAAGTTCAACAAAACCAAGAGCAAGGTGCTGCACCTTGATCAGGGAAATCCCAAGCACACTTACAGGCTGGGCAGAGAATGGATCGAGAGCAGCCTTGGGGAGTAATAGTTGAGGAAGGTTCATGAATGTATTGCAAAACATGACCCAGCCATGTGCACTTGTTGTGCACTTGCAGTGCAGAAAGCCAATTGCATCCAGAGCTGTGCCAAAAGATGTGTGACCAGCAGGCTGAGGAAGGTGATTCTCAGCCTATACTCTGCTCATGTGAGATTCCACATGGGGTACTGCATCCAGCTCTGGGGCACCCAGCAACAGAAGAATAGGCACCTGTTGGAGTGAGTCTAGAACAGAGCCATGAAGTTGATCACAGGGCTGGAACACCTCTTCTGTGGAGATGGGCAAAAAGAGCTGGGGTCATTCATCCTGTGGAAGAGAAGATTTCAGGGAGACATTTTAGAATTCTTCAGTACTTAAAAGGGGGCTTGAAAGAGGGCTGGAGGGAGACTTTTCACAAAGTCACATAGTGATATCACAAGGGGCAATAGACTTAAACTGAAGAAGAGTTTAGTAGTTATTAGAAAGAAATTCTTTACTGTGAGGGGGGTGATGCATAAGACAAAGGTTACCCAGAGAGGCTGTGGACTCTCATCCCTAGAGGTGTTCAAGACCAAGTTGGAAAGGGCTCTGAATAACCTAATCCAGTGGAAGGTGTCCCTGCTCATAGTGGGGGGTTTAGAATGAGATGATCTTTGAGGTTCCTTCAAACTCAAGCCATTCTATGATTTCGTGAGTCTATGACTTTTTCTTTTTGACAATTAATACAGGAAATTTAGGGTATTGGCCAAAGCAGTCTCATTTCTTATGGTTTTATATTTCAAGGAAAATTTGGTTGTTACCATTGCTAGTTCTCATTTGCAGCAGTAACAAAACATGCCCAGAAACACACTCAGCTTTATGATACACAGAGATTATTGTATACAGACTATTGGAGTTACTGCTTTAGATACAACCAGTACATTTTGATGACTGCAGGTTCAGAACATTCAGGTGCTGAAACTCTGTGGCAGTATTCTCTCTCTTTTTCCTATGTTAAAGCTCTGAATAGTTCCTTAATGAACATCTAATGAAAGGCAGCTAGCAAATATATAGTTATATTTTGATGTCCCCTAAATTAAACACCTTTACTAATTTTGATAAAAAAATTCCATTATTTTATATTAGTAAAAGCATAAAAAAATTATTTCTTCAATCTGAAGAATAATCAAAATCTTGACAAGTGTGAGCTGATGTGGTCACATAACATAAAAATAAAATACATATAAGACTCATTCACATTTACATTAATGCTCCTGTTCATATATTTTAGTCCAGAGTATTAAATTATCTTTGTTAAGTTTAAGAGACCAAAGTTCTTCTCAGAACAATTTATGAGAGAATTGAGAACTTCATGACCTATTCTGAGAACAATCTCAGAAACTGAAAATTATTTGGAAATATCTTACGTTTCCTCATCTTCTTTCAGAGTTTGCAGTAAATTTCTTGTTAGAGTAAATTTTGATTATATTTTTTTCTCAGTAAGAAAGATGTTACAATTATTAGTCACATAGTGCACCTATAAAATATTAGAATTAATTTTCTTTAAAAAGAAACTACTTCATTTTCATTTTTACAAGAACTATGAAGTTTTACTCTTCTTCTAGAATGAGTGACTGTACAAGCTATTTGGAATTTCACAAATAGTCTGAGACCCACAGCTTTAAAATTATAATAATTCCTACTGAAACAATGTAATTTGATCCTCAAGTAAATTGTCTGCCTCAAAATTAAATGTAAACATTTTACATGCAGATCCAATGCATTACAAGAACTGTAAGTTCGTTATAATCAAACAGTAAAAGAAAAGTGTGCTCTTTCCTTTCTGAAGTTTTAAAATTAGTTCTACAAAGTTAAAATACAGTTTATGGGAATAGAAGTTGATCAGATGTACACTTTTTGACTAGAAGGAGCACTAATATGCCCATTTGTTTCCTGTGCTAGCAAGATGTCCCTTACTTTTATGCTGATTGAACATGGTTATAGTGTTTTGGAGACAGAGGTTGTAGTACTATTGAGACAACTATTTGATGTGATATAGAATACAATCTATAGGTATCTATCTATGTATGTCCCTTGGCAGTGGCTCATGGAGCTTGAAGAAATTCCTAGAAAGAAGAGCCTTTGTGTAATAACATAAAAAATAAAAGTGTTCCTCACATAAAGAATTTCATGTTTAACTTTCTAATTCAGTGGGTGAGTCAGACGTTTAAGGAAGAATATTTCTGAAATGAAAGCAAGCTGTATAGTCAGGCAGAGGTGACTTTTTACATCAACATATATGTTGATATCATAGAAAAATTATCTTCACTGGACATCTTTTTTTTTTCACTATTACAAGGCTCGGCACATATGACCAGCTGATGGAAGGTTTTTGGTGAGTGCACAACCAGACACCTTGTAATTCAAAGAAATTATATGGAAAGAAATATAAGAAAATGTCAGTCAGAAAAACCATTTTGACATTCAAAAATGGTTCTTGCACATAAGCATTCAGGCTCTGCAAAACCTCACTTTTGGGAAGATTTCAGGAGCAACTTGTAATCCACTGCTGGTGGTCTGGTTGAAGTTGATAATGATATTTCTGTAACAATTTGCCATGGTTTAGCCCCAGCCAGAAGCCAAGCACCATGCAGCTGTTCACACCCCCAGCAGCAGGACTGGGGAGAGAATCAGAAGGTAAAAGGAAGAAAGCCCATGTGTTGATATAAAAGACAGTTTTACAGGAAAAACAGAGGCTATGCACACAAGCAAAGCAAAACAAGGAATTAATTCACTGCTTCCCATGGGCAGGCAGGTGTTCAGCTATCTCCAGGACAGCAGGGCCCCATCATGTGCTATGGTGACTTGGGAAGACAAACACTGTCACTGCAAATGTAACCCCACTTCCTCCTTCTTCCCTGAAATTTATACACTGAGCATGATGCCACATGGTCTGGAATACCCCTTTGGTCAGTTGGGGTCACCTTGTCTTGGCTGTGTCTCCTCCCAAACTCCCAAGAATCCCCAACTTCCTCACCAGCATGGCAGTACGAGTAGCAGAAAAAGCTCTATGCAAGCCCTGCTTGGCAATAACAAAAACATCTCTATATTATTAACCCTGTGTTCAGCACAAATCCAAAACACAGCCTCATACAGCTACTGTGAAGAAAATTAACCCTACTCCAGTTGAAACCAGCACAAAATTACATCAAGAGAAAGGAAAAAATCTATTAGCTAGTGAAATCAAAATTTAAAAACATAGTCCCAGCTACAAGTTACATCTAATTACTTTTCTAGGAGAATGAAATAGGAGTAAAATGAATGTATACATAATCTATGAGTGATTAATATAAACAATTTTTTATAACAGATGCTGATAGTGACTGCAGAACTAAATTTCATGGTTTTTTGGGGTTTGTAACAAAGGACATTTGTTCTGCAATTCAGATGAATGTATTTTTTTGTAGAATGGTATGAGCTATAACTGTGGCTGAGATCCATGGACACAAGTGCTTCATATGCTGCTTCATATGCCAGGTGGGCCTTGTTTTAATAATTTTAAAAAGGTAAAGGAGCCTTTCTAAGGGAATTATTGAAAGAAATATTTGGAAAATAGAAGCCTACGAAAGAGTTTATGAGGAATCTCAACCATCTGGTTATTTAAGAGGTGAACAAAACTGAAACCTGTGAAGGACGTATTATTCCATAATATTCATTAGCGGAATTCACTCTTGGGCTGGTCTAAGACTGCAAAGAGCTGGTTCTCCCTGTGTAAACACTTCTATAGACTTTCAGTAACATGGAAGAATATTTTTTTATCCCCTTAAAATATCTGTGACTGACTGGAGACTAATTATTTTGCTTTTGAAGGCTGAGAACTGCTCACGTTATGGGAAGTTGCTTGGACAGTTTCTGGCGGGGCTGTTAACACAAATTTTCTAAGCCCTAGAGGTGATAATCACAGAACAATCTTTCCTTCCCAATGGCTTTAATCTATAAAGGGTTATGTGGTCTGGGATAAAATAATCTGAAAAATCAACATCTTGCCCATAGCACACTGTCAAAGCTGTGATGAGCAGAAGCATTCCTGCTGGGTCTTCCTCAGAAAAGCTTACCTCATGAGAGACTTGCGGTTAGGAATCAGTTTTCCATCCAAATACCCTGCTCAGTTTTGCTGGCTTTAGAGTAACACTATGTAGAACTTTTCTCTTCTTTTTGCCTTCCTTTTCAGACTCTTGAAAATATACTGGATGAAGGTGGGTGTATTTATGAGTGCATTTTTTCCTTTATTGTGTTCTTTATACACAGAGTAAAAGCCTAGAGAATAAAATGTCTTCAGACAAACAGAACTCAGTAAACTTTGTAGATGTGAAGAGGTCATTTTAAAACAGATAAAAATTACTGTTTGTTTTAAAGCTATAAAAGACTCCCTTAAAAATGTACATATACAATATGCAGGAGTGCATGATCAGAACATATGCCCTAGTTCCATTAATACACTTCAATTCTGCAATAAAGAAAAATAAAATTATCTATTGAAATGCTTTCAAGACTTACTCCTAAATATTTTTAGGTTGCCAAAATAATAACTTTCACATCAAAAAAAAAAGTAATAATTCATTTTGTCTACCTTACCTGCCAATTCAGACTTGTTTTTTCGTCAATGCTGTATTTGTCCTTCCCATTTTTGTCATCACTGTAGGTTTTGTCCTTATAGGATATTTTCCAGTATTCTGTCTTACTGAAGCCTTGTTTTACATTATCAAGATTTTGTAGTTGCTGTTTTTCTTGGGAAACTGTTCAACAATGAAAGAATAGTAAATTCCGGACAACATTGTCAGTGGTCTGTTTGGCCTTGCTTTCTGACTACAGTAAAGCCAGTTTTTTCTCACTCAGACAGAAAATCCCATTTTACTGATCAATCTCATTTTAAGTTTTGCAATCTCATTCTACCAAACTTTAGAAGTTTTGAAATGTTGTGGGGTTTTTTAGAAAAATAAGTAACTGGTAAGAAGGAAGAAGATAAATATACTCAAATGGTCTCATAAATCAAAATTCCTTCAATAGTCAGAGTATTCAATCCTTCTGGAAACCATATATGATTGAGTAGTTGGCGTAAGGATTCTGAGAGTTGCAATCTTTTATCAGAGAATGATTTTAAAATAACCAGCATACTGCAAATTTTATTCCTATTACAACTTTTCATTTGTTACATCTCATCTATTCATTCACCCTTGAGAGGATCAAAATCTTCTTGCACTTAAATAAGTACCACTCCTTTTAATCCACTGATTTTTCTTTTCACATGATCTGCCAATCATTTGTTTTGGTAATTGCTTGTTTTATAAAACATTATTTAAAAAAAAACAAAAACACAAACAACTCCAAATTTTTCCTTAAAATACTACTAATAATGCTATTAGAACCTTTATAATGCTTTATTTGAAATACTGGATAAGCTGCATTTCACATTTTATGTTTATCCAGAACACTAGTGGATTATTGCCTTGTAAAACAGCATGATAATACCATTCTTGCTTCATTAGAGATGCACAAGAGTTCCAATACTAGCAGCGTTTTTATGTTCTGTATGTAAAAAGGCCATGTTACCTACAAGCAGATTGTGTAACTCCAGAAGTTTATTTCATCTTCAGCTGCTCCTGAAGATGTTCTGTTTTGATTTTATGTTATTTTGTTTTGTTTTTAATACATGGGGTTTTTTTTGTAAATGTTTTCAAAAGTATTTTTCTTTCCATTTGCAATAACAATAGGATATGTGATATGTGATACATGATTATGTTAACATTGATATCAGAGTATGCAAAAATTGCTGACACTAGGTGTATCTGATACAATATCCTGGTGAGTCAAGTAATTTTAAAAGGTGTAATTTATTTTACAAATTCATTACACAGAGCAGAGTGCCAGAGGCTTTTGAAGACATTATGGTATTATTCTCGTGTGACAACAGCTCCAGTACTAGCATTACCATTAAAACAGGAAGATGTAAAATAGAAATATTGAGAAGTTTTGGCTGACATCTGATCTTTTTGTTTAAGAAATCCCAGAAGTATTCAGTAAAGAGGGGAATTTTACCATTCTCTGTAGAGAATGTAAATTACGAGACTTGAGAATGCTGTGAACTATCAGTCATACTAATAAATAGATAGAGACCTAACACAAAGGTTTAAAAATCAGCACAAGCACTTTGGAAATTAATCCCATACCTTTCCTCCTTCTTGTTTTACAAAAAATCCTAATGAAAGTTATGAAAATTATGTTACACAGATGCACAGTTTAGGTTATTGTATCTGTAACATTCATGAATCAAAATGAATCATGGAATTGCTGGATTGAGAGACAAAAATGCTATACGTAATGCAAAAATGCATTTTCTTTTCCTTTTTTAGTAATTCAACTAGGATTAAATAGTGCCAGGCAAAATAATGTGATTCTGAATTCAAGTTTCAGTTCCATCCAAGGACACTGGTCATAGTCAGAGTTTTCTTGCATTAGAGTTTCTTACCTAAGTGCAAATATTTCTGCACATTCAAATTTCTGCATTTCATATAATCTACTATGAATGAAGGAGAATGGCGGCTAGATCACCATCTTTTCCAAACTTCTCTATTAAGAAGTACATTTGCAGCACCCTTACGGTGACACAAGGAAGAATGTTCTTCTTATATGTTCTTTCTACTTCAAACCTTCTGTCTTTCGGCAGGTTTTGGCCAAATCTTTAATACTACTTAAGTATAGTTTTTCTCTTTAATCATTAAAGGCATCACAGTTGATTGTGTCTATAGGTATTTAAGGGCTTTTAATTAGGCAGATTATTCTGCTGACATATACGCATACTAATGAAATTTTACTAAATATACAGCAAATCATTATGCAGAACCTTTTTCACAATATTTTTAGCATTCACATCCATACTGAGAACTTTATGTGTGCCATTAATTATATTACATTAATTATACTATAGTGAATTGTTTTTCTATAAAGAAAGTATTTTTAAAATAAGTTTTCCTGTAACGTTTAATGAGACTAACAGAAAGATGTTTGTGTTATAAATTGCATTTCTCCACTTCTAAATTACAGCTTTTCCACGTATTTGAATAAGGTTGGTTCTGCGACCGGGGCTAGCT
>VZTE01005799.1:764699-833004 GCA_013397775.1 Eulacestoma nigropectus | reverse complement strand
CCCTCCCATCCTTCTTTAATTTTCCAGTCTGCAAAACCATGGAAAATCATCAAGGCAGTAGTTTCAGTGTGCCAGCTTTTGTGGATAGAATCAGTTGTGCTATGTAAAATACAAGAAGAAGCAATAAAACTGGAAAAGAAACATGAGGCTTGGCATGCAAAAAATGAAAGACAACTCTTCTTNCCCTCCCATCCTTCTTTAATTTTCCAGTCTGCAAAACCATGGAAAATCATCAAGGCAGTAGTTTCAGTGTGCCAGCTTTTGTGGATAGAATCAGTTGTGCTATGTAAAATACAAGAAGAAGCAATAAAACTGGAAAAGAAACATGAGGCTTGGCATGCAAAAAATGAAAGACAACTCTTCTTGCTAAGAATAATTGAACGTTGTGTATATTTCTTCCCATATCTTGATACATTACATTTCAGGATCTAAAACCACTTTTAGCCATTCACACTTTAACAACTTTCCATCTCTGTGATCACCAGTATTTGCCTTACTGTCCCAAAAGTTATGCAATAGGCAATAGGTAAATGGTTGCATGTAAGACTGGGTATAGCCTCACAGACCAAGGGAAAAAAACCTCTTTTTCTTTGATGGACATCCTCTAATTGCATGAATTATGTGGCTTCTTAAGTGTAATCATTTATTAATTTTCCTTTTTTACTATAAATAAAATCATATTACTAGATTTATTTGTCTTCTCTTCTCAAGACTTATTTGAAAGAATAGTCAGAAACCTTGCATGGCATAAAAAGTTTTATACTTCAATATGATGTGTATAAGCACAGCAATATCTGTCTTCAGTGGTGCTTCAGAAAGCCTTAGTTTTGGATAGATACTTCTTTTTTTAAGCTTCCTTGGACTGAACATGCAATAAAATTCCAAGAAGTTAAAGCAATTTCAGGGTGAAAATATTACAGACAAAATGAAAATTTCTTCACAATCTGAAGATTCTAAATCCTTTCTTATTCAATGTTAGACCTTTTAACTGTAAGATCCAGCTGTAGCACCAAGCCAGTCTGTGGATATGGGGACATGATTTGCATTAAAATAAATACAATTCTTTCAAATCTTAATATAATTTATTTTAGTTAGCTTTTGTTTCCTTTTAGACTACTTGTCTATTTTTATCTAATAGATGAGCTACCTTACTTGATATTTCAAATTTTATTACAGACAGAGCTTATTTAATAGCTTGCTGAATTGCCAGCCCTCTTTTCTGTCTCAACTTCTGTTACCTCTGAATTTATAAAGTTCTCTTCTCACTTCTGTTTCCTGGATGGTAACTATTTTATTGAGAGAAAGATTCCGCTAGAGATAAAAAAGGTAAAAAACTATTCTTGTTTGGGAAATAACTGTTTGATCTCAAAGGCAAGCTTGAAGGAAAAAATTCCTACAATTTATGGAGTATTCTGATGGCAATTACGTGTCACTAAAAAGACTGGTTTGGATGGCAACTGAATGAGTTAATATTGTGCTACGAAGTATTAATAACATTGCTTGACAGCAGTAGTAGATCTATAGAAAGAACTTAAGCACAGCTACTGTAACTAATAATACAAAGCATGCACCCATATAAACTAATCTTTTCTGGATTTTAGTCAATCTTGTGAGTGTTGTTGCACAGTGACATCACTTTATCATGGGCACAAATCACTCACTCACTTCAGGTGACACACTGAATGTATATACTGAATGGTATGCACTTTCAGGTGTATACCATTTTGCCTGAAACTTTGGGCAGCAAGTAAAGAAGAAAAGAGTCTTTAGCCAGAGATTATAAAGAAGTCTTCCTATCCAGAAATATCTGAGAAGCAGGGTCAGCAAATTTATGGACTTACCAGGTAAATGTAATTTTGTTCTCTAGTAAAAGAGTATTATTTTTGAAGACCAGAATTTGAAATAAAAACACTGATTTAAAATGGCATGCCATTTAATATTAATTTTTAACATGATTATATTTCCATTTACAATTTAAGGTTGTGGTAACTGAAAGCATCATAATGACTTTTTTGTCCCTACTGCTTACTTTATGCATTTTATATAATTTTGTAGAACTGGTTTCAATGTTTCCTCTTTTCTAGTGAACTCTCAGCTCTTCTTATTAATCTCAAATGCCTTTAGAAGATCCACAGAGGAAAAAATAACCACACAGGACTATAGAAATGTACATGTTATCGAAATAAGCAAATTCATGAGGAGGATTGGAAACTCAAAATCATTATAAAAATACAAAGTAAAAAGAGTAGTTCATTTATCTTTCAAAGTGTGTGCACAACTTAAACATACAAAGATTTTTCATCTTTACCTCAAAGACATAGAAAGAGCATAAAAGTCATTCAGCCTGAATCTAAAATATTAATTTCTTTTCTCATTTCAATGCTACTCATGTATATGAAATTGTTCCAATCAGTGATTTCACGATCTGTCAAATACTTCATGGCTGCTATCTCACAAGAAACATTTGTCTTTTTTCCATATCTATATAGGGAATAAAAAAGGTAATAAGAATCTGTGTCAAGAAGCAGAGAGATTTGTAGGCCTTTTTTTATGCTGCAGAATCATATAAAGACCTTAAAAATGCATAAGTCTGCTAAGAGAAAACCTGATGCATAGTAAGTTTGGTTACAATAACTGCATCTGAGTCAAATTTCAACTGATGATAAAAAACACTGAAACTGAATTAATGTTCAGCTATGCTGTCTCTATCAGGTCTTGCTCTTTAAAGTTGGAGCAGATTTAAAGACAAGACTATTCAAACAGATCTTGCCAGAAATTTCAGAAAACATACAGATGGAGACATAAACATCGAAGCAGGCACAAATGGAAATAATCAGAAACTTCTGCTGGGATGGGATACAACCCAAGGTGTGAATGGTGGGTTGACCACACCTTGCCTTTTCTAGAGGGTTATGCCAAATGAAGAGTAAAATAATTTCTGAGAAGATTTCTGAGAATCCACCTGTGTAAACTGCTGGGAAGAAGTGCTGGATAATCAACCCCTTCAGTCATGTGTGCTCCCTTTCAGCTGACCCTTTGCTTGGGAGAAGTCCCTTCTGCAGAACTCCCTGAAGAGCAAAGCACTGAGACCATGTTCTGCAACTTTGATATCTCACTGGCAAATGTTAGGGTGAGACTGTACCATAGGCTTCACTCCGAATATTGTTCATTTATTATCACACAATTAGCTGACTGACAGAAAGCCACAGAAAATGGAAAGTCAGAAACAGTGAATCATAGAAAAGTCTGAGTTTGAAAGGACCTTAAAGATCATCTAGTTCCAACCCCCTGCCAGGGGCAGGGACACCTTCCACTAGACCAGTTTGCCCTAAGCCTCGTCCAGCCTGGCCTTGAACACTTACACGGATGGGGTATCCACAGCTTGTCTAGCCTGTTCCAGTGCCTCACCACCCTCACAGTAAGGAATTTCTTCCTAACATTTTATCTAAACCTATTCTCTTTCTACTTCAAACCATTAGTTGGATTAGTTTGATTAGTTTGATTTGTAGTGATAGTGTCCTATCACTACAGACCCTTATAAAAATTCCCTCTCTAGCTTTCTTATGGCCTCCTTGATATACTGAAAGGCCACAATGAGAATTTCCACAGTCATTTCCTCTACATGCTGAACAATCCCAACTCTCTCAGCCTGTCTTCGCAGGAGAGGTGCTCCAGCCCTCTGGTCTTCTTCATGGCTGTCCTCTGGACTCATTCCAACAGATCCACACCTTTCTCGTGCTGATGACCTCAGAGCTGGATGCAGCACCCCAGATGGAATCTCATGAGAGCAGGTAGGGGCAGAATTCCCTCCCTCACCCTGCTGTCCATGCTGCTTTGGATGCAGCCCAGGACACATTTGGTTTGCTGGTCTATGAGGGTGCATTTCTGGCTGGTGCAGTTTCCCAAGTCCCTCTCCTCATGGCTGCTCTCAGTCTTTTCTCTGCCTAGTCTGTGTTTATGTCTGGGGTTGCTCTGACCCAGGTACAGGAACTTGAACTTGGCCTTGTTGAACTTCTGAGTTTTGCATTGGCCATTTCTTAAACTCGCCATGGTCCCTCTGGATGGCACCCCTTCCCTCCAGAGTGTTGACTGCATCACACAGCTCGATGTCAACTTGCTGAGGGTGCCCTCGATCTCACTGTCCGTGTCATTGACAGACATGTTGAACAGCTCCGGTAACAATGTCTCTGTGGGACACCCCTCACATTTGTCTCCACTTGGACATTGAGCCATTGACTGCACCACTTTGAGTGTGACCATCCAGCCAATTCCCTATCCCTTGAGTGGTCCACCCACCAAATCCATGTGTCTCCAGCTTATAGACAAGAACATTGTGTGGAACAGTATTAAACGCTTTGCACAACTCCAGGTAGCTTCCCTTATCCACTAGCACTGTAACCATGTCATAGAAGGCCACCAAATTTGTCAGGCAAGGTTTGCCCTTAGTCTTCACTAACCATGTTGTCTGTCTTTCATGTGCCTTACCAGAGTTTCCAGGAGGTTCTGCTCCATGATCTTGCCAGGAACAAAGGTGAGACTGACTAGTCTGTAGTTCCCCAGGCCTTCCATTTTACCCAATTTAAAAATGAGGGTTATGTTTTCCCTTTTCCAGTCAGTGGGAACTGCACCAAGCTGCCTTCTTTCAGCACTCATTTACATGTGAACTTGGGATTTGAAATATTGTACTTTCAGTGGTATACACTTAAGTTGTCATGAAACCCCAAACTCCATTATTTTGTTGTGTGCGCCAAACTCCCAGGCAATAATTCACAGTTTCCTGGCAGGTGCTTCTATCAAACTGGAAAAGATGCTGCACAAAGCAGGCTGGTCACTGCAGCAGAGTAACCAGCTCATGTGGTGGCTCCTTCTTGGAAATGTTCATCAGCTGTGAGCAGCTGTTATGATTAAAATCTGCCAACATGTAACTCTTAGTGGAGCAAGACCATCCTGACTGTGAGCTTTGACAGAGATCTTTAAAAGTCACAGAAATCTTTTGCTCAGAAGAGAGGCAATTTAATTAGCAATTTAAAAGATGCTGGAGAAAGACTTTTTGTGAATCAAATTCTGCATGCTGGACATTCAGGCTAGAATTGAAATTTAATTTATTTCTCCTTTGAAGAAAACCAGCTTGAGTTCAAAGATGATCTAGCTGTAGCAAATTATCTCTGTATTAAAAATCAGGTTTTCCAGGTACAGAGACGAATTTTCGGGATTCCAAAGCTAAATAACAAATTTGCCACAATCATAAAGCATGTGTTCCATGTAGCTTAAAATGTTCAATGTTAATTAGAATTTACTTGTGGCCATGAACTGGTTGACTCATATTTCCTGGAGGAAACACTTCTGTGCTGCATTAGCAGAAAGGTGATCCATTTCGACAAGTTGGTAAAACCTTCAATGAAAAAACTTTTAAATACTTGCAAATATCCTTAAAACAAGGATGAAAAACAAGGATGAATGTCATAGGTCTAGGCACAGTTCTTTGGAGGAAACCCCTAATTTTAGGAGGATAACTTCATTCATCCTCGAGCACCTAGGACATCTATTGTGTTGATCTCCTATTCATTTCAACTGAACTGTAGATCTAGGGATAAATTCTGGACTCCTAGAGGAAATGATCTGAACATGAGAAATTTCTAGTACTAAAGGACTGAGTGGTGTCTAGTACTACAATTTATATTCTTTTTAATTTTTTTTGTTTGTTTGATGGAGGAGATGGGACCTGCAGGTCAGGATGTTATTATCCAATGTAGCAAAGAGATAGAATCTGTTTTAGAGAGTAACTGGTAAGGAGGTGGGTAAGAATGTTGTATTGATGCTGATGATACATTTGTGTATATTTATGATTTAATGATATATATTTATGATTTAATGATATTAAAAACAGAGTTTGCTGAAGAAGTTACCTACACTGTTGACAAGGAAATCTGGCACATGTGCTCTGCCTAGGTTTAGGTAAAAGAACTGTCGGTACTCTCATAAGGGGCCCTTTCAGACTCCCAGAAAGAACAGGAAAGAAGGGGGAAATGGAAATAAAGGAAATGGAAATGGAAATGGAAATGGAAATGGAAATGGAAATAGAAATGGAAATGGAAATGGAAATAGAAATGGAAGTGGAAATGGAAGTGGGTAGGAAGTAGAAATCATCCTTGGGCCAATGTACAGTCCATAGTGTTTCAGACTCTTGGACAATGGGTAAGAAAAACCGGAAATATATAGTAGAAAAGCTATTAAAAAAGTGATAAAGACAATAAAAAACTTGGTTTCTTTCAGGGTCTAGACAAAAAGTAAAACACAGTGAGGAAGCTAATTATCCACTGGAAGGTAGGCATGGAAGAACTCCTGAGAACTAAAGCTAGTCTCAGGTCTCTTACTTAATTTTCCAATTTAGGGAGTGCATTTCCACTATATTTTGGAAAGACGTCAGCATCTAACACAGGTATTTTCATTCCCCACAATGAGACCTCAACCAAACAATAAAAACATTTTCTGTCTGTACTATTGATTTGGGAACTGTGTCAATGCATTTGGGTTAGAACTCATCACCTCATTGTCCGAATCATTTTAATCTAATAATCGTAACTGAAAAGAAAATATTTAAAATAAAAGTAATTTATTTTAGATTTTGTATTTACTTCACTCACAGAAGCCTACAGTACATTTGTAGCTTTACTGGGGGTTTTTTAATTGCTTTATTATCTTTTCTGTAATTGTTTAAAAAGAGAAAAAAACCCTTTTGAAATCTCTGTTGCTTTCAACAGTGGGCTCAAATCATGTCTTCTTCTGGATAAGAGTAACTCTTCTATGAGGCTTCCATAGCAAGCTCCCTGAGATAAGTTTCCATAATTATTATACACATGAATGGATTCACATCTGCCCACAAAAGTACTTACACAAATGCCTGAAGAAATCAAACCTAAACAAAAGTGCAAATAAAGTGATATTTGTAATGTATGTCTTGGGAAAAGGAGAGCATGCGATTTTCTGCAGAGGATCAACATTTATTTACCTTTGTGAGACCTTTTTCAAAGTCCGTGCAAAACTGGAGCTGTGTTAGATTGCATAAATGAGGTCCAGAAAATGCTGAAGGTTGTGACAATCATTAGGTTTAAGATATAGAGCAAATTGTATCATCTTTGTTCTAACATTTCCTAATGGCTATAAAGATAATTTTGTCTTCTTTTCTTCCAAGCACATTCTGCCTTCTTCCCTATTCCCCATCCTTTTTCTCCACCCTTAGTATTTCCTGTGATAAATCAACCTCCTGAAAGCTCCTCAGAGGGAAAAATTCCTCTCAAAATTATGAAGTTAGGAGAGATTTAGTTCTACCCAACACCCCTCCTCCAAAACTTAGCCTCCTCAAGTGGTTTTGCATCTCACCAGCAGAAGAACCCTGGTAGGCTGTAAAGGGATTTGTTCTTTTGCAAGTAACAGGTGACAAACAGCAGATAACCTTCATAGATGGATTCAGGCTGTCTTCTTTCTGAGTTGAAGAACAGTGAGTGTTCTTAACACAGTGAAAAAAAATATTAGAAGTTAGAAATACAGCAATCATAAAGTTTAAGCTTTTTAATCAAATCAAAAACTGTAGGATGAAAGAGACAGAAGTAAAGAGAGTGGAAGAGTTAAATGAGGAAAAACATAAGAACAGTTATTTCATAAAGCCAGTCCCCTGCCATGGGTCGAGACTGCAGCACCTAGAAGACATGATATGATGCATCATACACTGGTGCTATTGATCACTAAAATCCCCCCAGAAACAAAACAGAGTAATAAGTACAGCCTTACCAAGTGGTAACAACTCTCACTGACACAGGATATTTTTCTGACTGATGTGACACATACTTTTTTCCAGGTAATTTCTTCACGGACAGTTTGATCTTGTGCTACAGCAGATTGTCTGCAGCCTGCATGTGCTAAAGCATTTCAGCATTGGAGACTTATGTAAAGGTTGCCAGCTCAGAAACACCGTCATTTACAAGCTCAAGAGGCTGAAGAAAATGTGCTCTTCTGCTCTCTACGGTTTTGATAGGTTTCAACAACTGCTCCCTGGTGATACTATGTCAGGTAACTTTAGGGTGGATGATACAGGTTTTTTAGAAGCATAAGTTTGCCTGATCTGAAGCAATAAAAAATTATTAATTTTAATATTTTCACATGGCCAATATTGTAACTGTTGAGACTACTGATTGAGATATTTTTTTCCTTTAAATTCTACTTCTTTTTATTCTTTTACAAATATTTAGCAGGACAACACCAAAGATATTCACAGCTGGATCTTTCTTCTGATCAGCATAGGACCCATTTTAAGTGTGCATCCTTTGCCATGCAGTAGACTTCATAAATCATAGATCACAGAATCATAGAATGGTTTGGCCTGGAAGGAACCTCAAAGACAATCTAGTTCCAACCCTCCTGCCATGGGCCTGGACATCTTTCACTGGACCAAATAGCTCAGAGCTGCATCCAACCAGGCATTAACTGAAGTTTTCCAGCATTCAGCCTAGGAATAAAGTCATTGATTACAGTCCAAGGTTTGAATGTTGTATGCACAAGTGTATTCCTCTTCATGTATTTTCTAGGTCAATTAACACATTTTTTCCCTTGCTTTTAATTTGGATGCATTCCTTTTTAAGAGTTCTTGCAGAGTACTATGTTCTTTGAATCTGCTACCTGAAATACTTGTACCATACCTTCGTGTATGTTTATAGTCTCTCAAGTGCAGCTATAACAGCCAGATGTATTATATATCAAAGAAATTGGTTTTCAGCCTGTCCAGCCGTATTCTTGAAGATAAAGCAAACAGCTGTAGGAAAGAGGAAAAGAGAAAAAGGAGAGAAAAAAATAGAATTAATAAGAATGAAAGAATAAAAAATAAAGTAAAACAGTTAACAAAAACAAAAACAAATAAAAACAAAAAAAAGGCTTGATAGGAGGGGAAAGGAAAAAAGGAAAAAAAAGGAGAAAATTATTTTTTTGTATTTCCAAACAGAAATATTCTGACTTTTCACTTAAAAAAAAAATTGTTTTGGGATGTTCTGAATACACTTTCTGTGTTTTAGAAAGTAAATAATCTTCCAATTAAAAATGTTTGTCTTTGAGTCAAATCAATTTCTTGGTGGATCAAGAAAAAATACTCTTTTATTTCATTTAGCCAAAGAAAATGTAACTTCAGTAGGAATAAAACATAATTCTTCAGGCAGGGCAGAGAAGGAGGAACAGTTATTTTCACTTGTTTGTCTGCTAGTCTTTTAGAAACACTCTTCTTTATTCAGTCTTACACATCTATGCTGTAGACAGCATGTTTACAAAGCAGTCTGAATTTTTTCTTCCTTTCAATTAACCCCTGTGCCATGGAAGTTTCCAGGATTCTTTTTTTACATTCTTATTTAATCTTCGTCTCACTCCCCACAGATGTGATCTTTTCCCTTTGTTATTACTAGTGCCTTCTGCAGCAAGTCTTCTTTTGGTGGGCATGAGTCGGCAAAAGTAGTTTCTCTCACTTTTCTGGCCAGTTTTTTGTAGTAGCCGCCTTGCCTTCCCTTCCCACTTCTCTTGGGCTGAAACGTCTCTTTCTTCTGAAGTCCTGGGGGCTGAGTTGGTCAGACAGCTTCTTTTCTTCAGCAACATGGATCCTTTCTACAAGTCTTTCAGTTTCCTGTGGGACAACTCTCCAGGGATATCTGCTAGTTTATATCTGTCTTCCTCCTGCCTGTGGGTGAGCAGGGGGGTTCTGCCCTTCTCACAAGGAGAGCCTGTCAGATGTGGGGGCAGCAGCATGATGGGAGCCTCACAAGGGGCTTATTAGAGATGCAGGACTTTATTCATGGAGTTTTAGACCAATACAGAGTCATGAGTTAAAACAATCCATCTGAATAGACACAGGTACACTACTGAGATTTTTGAAATGATCTGCTGCTATTACTTCATCAAGACATCAAGTATCAACTTTTAGAGATTAGACCATATATATACTGGTGAATATAGATATACTAAATACACCAGATATACTAAATCTTGGGCAAAATCAAAGAAGTTTAACTAATATAACAAGTCTTTGTTATCAAAAAAGGTGGTGGTGCAGCATATGAGGAAAACATCATTAAGAAGGAATGATGCAATAGGTCTGGGTACCGCAGCAGTGATCAGTGGTTGACTTGTGCAGGGGTGCTACAGATGTGTCACAGCTGCCAGGATGAAACTGCATTGTGGCAATAACGACACAAACATGGAATAACACAGGATGGGCTACTTAAAAAAGGCAAAGCAAAGAGTGAGCTTATGAAAACAAAACACACACACCCTCCAACATTATCTTTTAAACAGAATGAATAACCCAGGAAAAATATTGAGGTAAAGCACCAACGAGGTTGAAAATTCCTACAGTTCCTACAGTGAAGAACAGCACTGCTGATCTTAGTTACTGATTAAGAAAACTTCATAGTAAATGTTCTTCTGATCAAAAGTCTGGCAAATTGTATCTGACAACACTGGCTTTTTCTCTTCTGTTTTTATTCCTAAGCTCTCCTCGTTCATTCAGTTATGCAAGGAGTTCTGCAGAACACTGGGCTTCTAAAAGTGCACCCCATGCACCATTTTAATTTCTGATACTGGATTTGGCATTGCAATTTTGCTTTAGAGAAGCTGAAAAAACCCGAGTTCAGTAGTAATAAAGAACCACATTACATTGTGAAAGTTGCCAATTTTTTACATTAACAAACCATAACAGCATTCTTTGCTTCCTATTTATTTTAATTTGAGAATACGTGTTTTAAAGGGGAACAGTTCCATTTTACCAATTCCAGTATCACATCACACTGCGTGCATTTAGATCACCAGTAAGATGAAAGCATGATGGATTAAAAAAGAGAAGGGAATGGAGGAGCTGGGAATAGGAAAATCAAGGCTTAGATCCAGTCTGAGTTATCTGTGAATTATTTTCACAGGCATTTCAACATAAAACTCTTACTGATTTAAGGAAATGTATCAGCACTTCTTTAGCTGGTGCAGTACTTTAATTTCATAGCTCTTTGATTACCTCACAGCACTATGATACATGTGTAATAAAAATAAAATCTTTAACATCCTTATCCACCTGCAAGAGCAATATAATTTCCTACTGCCTTCACAGTGCCCAAAAATAAAGCAGTATCTTTTTCCTGCTCGTTAAAGCAGCGTTAATAAAGAGTGGGTACTGTTTATCAACGTCTCCTGCTGGTTCCTACGCACAAGTGATATTATTTCTCTGCAAGATGTCTGCCACGCTCACAGGAATGCTACTTATGTGCAAAATGGCTGACAAGGGACGTGGGTTCAGAAGTGGCATTTGCTGCCTTGGAGCACACTTTGAGGAATATGCATGCTGAGAAATGCTTCCTACATTTCCAGCTTCCATAATTCTGGGCTGAGCAGGAGGTTTATCTCTCCTTAAAAAGAGAAATGTTTCACTGACTGAGACATTTGCCTTTATTCCTTTAAACATTGAATTAAGGTCATGATCTTAAAAAAGATATTAATAAAGTAACTACATAATAGAGACAAGAGCTTAAATAATGCAGTAACTCTATAGATGGAGATCAGTTCTGCACTTCAGCACTAGCAGCCACAGATTCAATGGGGGGAAAAAAAAGTTTGAAATTAAAGGAAATCCTCACATCATGTAACTTCAATTGTAATATTAAAAGGAAACGGAGCAGGCAACACTACAGAGTGAGAGCTTAGCACTTCCTCCTTTGTTTCTGTGCTCTGCTTGCTCCTGGTGTTAAATAATCCTCAGTACGGTGGATATAATATATTGGAGTAAAAGAGGTCAGTTTAACTTTAAACCCTACACAGACATCATATGAAATTATCTGGGGGGAGTGTGTCACTGTGGACACAGATATGGAAAGAGATTCAGACCATTATTTAGCTCGTGGTAAAAAGTGTAGCCACTTACATAAGGAGCACCTCTTCAGAAACACTGAAAAAAATCTTGAAATAATTGTGCTGCTGTTCAGACATCTGAGGAAATGGTATAAAAAAATGAAACATGAACAGGAATTTTTTAAAAAACCATTAATTAAAGGGGTAAGAGACATTTTCTAGTCTCAGACCATCAAACAGACTTCATTTTGTGCCTGTGCTTCAAATTACCTGAGACTTATCTCCTGAAGACAGACCTAATCAGAACAAATGGCAAAAGCTCTTGAGGTTGCAAAAGCTCTTGAGGTTACAAAAGCTGATATGCAAAGATGACTGGTACTCAAATGTTAGCTGCTACCAAGGGTATTGCATAAGGCTTTCAAAATACAAATTAACCCATTTACTACATTTGAGATAATCAAAGTAGCTTGTTTTGCTTTTATAAAATTTCACATAGTTACTTAAGCCCTGCCTTAAAATCCATGAATGAATTAAAAATTATTTGCTCAGGGTGTTACCAATGTTTCTGAGAACTACACTTTACTCTTGACTTTTCTCCCTAATGCAATATGTAACTTAGTTATCACCTTCTAAATATTTTTGAATTTGGACAGAACTCTGAAATAATACACAGTTCCCATAAATAGGATTAGATATGCGGTAGTATCTGTTCTGAACAGATTTCTCAATGAGACATGTCCAGTCTGCTGTATGGCACCATCACACTCTGAAGTTTGCTCTTCTACTTTTCAAGGAGAAGCAGACTCAAACTAAGTGTAAATGTAAATGCTTAGTTCAGAAAAAAAAAAAAAAAAAAAGGCTGCTTTTAGATAATTAATTAATAGAAAAGATTTGTTTTAAATATAGTGAGCTTGGACCACAAAACTAAGGAGACACACTTGTTAAATGTACTAACAACATCACAAAAGCCAATGAAAGCAAGCAAAAAATAAAATGCAAGCCAGTGCTCAGCAGCTATATACAGGCCAACTCTGTGACTTATTTGGACTTCTTATTGCTACAATTTTCCAAAGCCAGAAGTTGTAGATTTAAGTCCCAGATTCTGAACAATAGCTCCTTTCCAAAGCAGGTGATGTAGCAGTGCATTCTGACTTAATGAGAGAGCAGAGGAGATGCACGATGCTCCACCCAGGGAGGAATCTTAAGCCATCCAGATGTGATGGGTTGGGGCTAGACAGAAGATGAGCATGGGCAGCCTTGCAGTGGGACCACACTACTGCTACAAGTGACCTGGTCAGGAAGAATTAGATTATGTCTTCTTCAAACACCTGGAAGAAGCCTCATTTTAACAGATGTCGGTCTTCTTGAGTGACCTGACCCCCCCAGTATCTTGGGAAAGGAAACAGAGCATGGAAGAAGCAATCTAGGAGGTGGTGGAATCCAAGGTCCTGAGAGGAAGAAAGAAGGTGAAAAATTAGGGCTTACACTCAGCTGAACTTAATTAGGTTAGGAAACATTTAAACAAAATCTACAGACAAAAATTCCTCATGTGTCACAGGATGCAACCGCTAGTCCATTTTGAGGCATTCTTGATCACCTTTGTTCACTTCGTGGTGAAAAGAAAATTTCCAAAGGACTGGGAGAAAATGAATAGCACTCCTGTTTCTGGGAACAAAAACAGGAAGAGAAGAAGGAAATTAAACAGATGGGCTCAGAGGGTTGTGACTAGTGGCACAAAATCCTCAGCTGGAGGAGCATCACCAGTGGTGTATCCCAGTGGTCAACAGGACCACTAGGATCAATACGGTTTTACCTCTTTACCGTGACCAGGATGCCAGGATGGAACAGACTCTAAACAATTCTGCAGATGACACAAAACAGGGAAGAGGGGCTGATTGGCTGGCTGGCTGGGCTGCCTTCCACGGGGACATGGATAGGCTGGAGAAATGGGCCAATAGGAACTTCTTGAAGTGAATTTTCCTGGAAATGCCAAATTCTGCACCTGGGAATGAATGACTCTGGGTATCAATACACACTGGGAGTCAATTAGTTGGGAAATAGCAACACAGAAAAGGACTTGGAGTTGTTTTTTTTTTTTTTTTTTGGCATGAGCCAGCAATGTCCTCTTGTATCAAAGAAGACCAGCGAGTATCCTGGGCTGCATCGAGAGACTCATTATCAGCAGATCAAGGAAGGTGATCTTCCCTCTCTGTTTAAGCCCTGGTGAGACGAATCTAGAGTGCTGAGTGCAGTTCTGATCCCTCCAGTACCAGAGAGACATGGAGTGAGTCCAGCAAATAGCCACAGAGGAGACAGGGAAATGAAGCAAATCTTGCACAAACTGAGGACAGAGAGCTGAGACTGTTCAGGTTGGTATTTTATCCATGTGTGTAAACATCTGATGGTAGGGCATAGAAGTTGGACTGGATGGTCTCTGGAGGTGTTTGCCAATCTCAGAAAACTGGTGATTGTGTAGCTCTGAATATGGATTGACAATTGCCGTATTTATATAAGATATAAATAAAAAATTGCTCAGAACTTTTAAAAATGTGTAAATAATTGTTGGGGTGTGCTCTTACAGGGCATCCTCCTGGTCGCCCCAGAGACCCCCTCTTGTCAGTCCGGACAGGGCTCTCCCCTGGATTGACGAATCAGAATCGGAGGGTGGATCTCTGGGCAGTTCCCGAGTTTAAGCCTCGCGCCCCCCCCCCAAAGCTAGCCATGCCTCTTCTTCCAGACCCCTCCAAGCCGCTCGGCACCCCATAGGTGCATGCTGATGGTCTCCCCCTTGTTATCACCCCGTTGGTTGATTGTACCCTGGTTCCTCCCAGTTCCCCCCTTCCTATTGATCCTCGCCCTAAACTCCACCCAGTTTTCCTCACCTTAAAACCCTCGGCGCGGGTTCTCTCCGGGAGTTATCGCTTCTGCCCAGATCCGGCTAATAAAACCTGCTGTGGTCCAAGGAAGGATACCCCTCCTCGTTCGTTCTTTGTCTCTGGGGACTTTGGGCTTTCACCACCTCCTCCTCTGCCCTGAGGAGCGCGTGCAGCTGCCCGCTCGCGCGAAGCCCCCGCGGCGGCGGCTGCGGAACCGAAGGGGCGGAACTCGTGGCTGCAGGCTGAATCCTGGGTCGACTGCCTAGCCCTGACAAAGGGGGCTGGGGGCAGCTAGCCCCGGTCACGGATCCAAATAATCCCTTTGTTCTTCTAAATATGGTCTTAGCTGAAGAGTGACTCAGCACTTATTTAGATCAAAAGGAGAATTTCTACTTATTTAAAAGGGATTAGAAACAAACCCTTCAAGGATTTATAATAAAAACTTCTAAAAATTATAATGTTACTTTATTTGCTTTAAAGTTATTCAAATTACCAGTTTCTTATTACCTGCAGTTACTTCAAATATTCAAAGTCCTTTGAAAAGTTACTGTTCACACACAATTATACATTGATTCTCTGGTGATTTTTAAAGGTAGTTTATATTGATACTAATGGTCACAAGTAAACTATTTATACAAGATCCTGATCACAGAATCTTGGAATAATTTAGATTGGAAAAGAATTCTAAGATCACCAAGTTCAGCCTTTGACCAATCACTATCTTGTGAACTAGACCATGGAACTAAGTGCCATGCCCAGTCATTTCTTGCACATCTCCAGGAAGGGTGACTCCACCGCTTCCCTGGGCAGTCAATTCCAGTGCTGAATAACCCTCTCCATGAAGAAATTTTTCCTGATGTCAAGTCTGAACCTCCCTTGGTGCGACTTTGAGTCATTTCCTCTTGTCATGATGCCAGATGCCTGGGAGAGAAGCTGACCCCCACCTGGCTACACCTTCCTTTCAGGGAGTTGTAGAGACTGATAAGGTCTCCCCTGAGCCTCCTTTTTTCCAGGCTTAACAACCCCAGCTCCCTCAGCTTCTCATCATAAGACTTAACCCCTAGACCCTTCCCCAGTTCCATTGCCCTTCTCTGGAGACACTTCAGCACCTCAATGTCTTTCTTGCAGTGAGGAGCTCAGAACTGGGCACAGCACTCGAGGTGTGACTTCAGCAGTGCCAAGTACAGGTGGATGGTCACTGCCCTGCTCTTACTGGACTCACCATTGCTGATACAAACCAGGATGCCATTGTCCTTTTTTGGCCACCTTGGCACACTGCTGGCTCATGTTCAGCTGCTGTTCACCAGCACCTCCAGGTCCTTTTCCACTGGGCAGCTTTCCAGCCACTCTGCCCCAGCCCGTAGCACTGCACGGGGTTGTTGTGACTGAAGTTCGGGGCCCAGCATTTCACCTTCTTGGACCTCCTACCATTGGCCTCAGCCCATCAGTCCAGCCTGTCCATATCCCTCTGCAGAGCCTTCCTGCCCTCCACATAAACACTCCCACCCAGCTCCACAAACTGACTGATGGTGCACTTGAATGCCTCATCCAGATCATCAATAAAGGTATTAAACAGGGTTGGACACAAAACTGAGCCCTGGGGAACCCCTATAGTGACTGGGCACCAACTGGATGCAACTCCATTCCCTACAACTCTCTGGGCCCAGCTGTCTAGCCAGTTCTTTACCAAGAGAAGAGAGCACCTGTCCAAGCCATGAACTGCAGCTTCTCCAGGAGAATGCCATGGGAGACAGTATCAAAGGCTCTACTGGAAAGCTTAAACCACGAAGGATGTGACTGCTCTGAGTTTTGTTTTGTACAGTCAAAAGCAATATTTGCTGTGTTCTTTTTGCCTGCAACAAGAAAGTGTTTGGCCTTAATTTTGGTTCCAAGTTTTTCGCCTACAGACTCACATTAGTTTGGTCCTGTGTCTGTGCTCTGAAAAGAAAAGAGAGGAGCACACTCCCTCTTTTCCCAGAATATCACTGTTCTTCCAAAGAAGAACCCATTCAGGCAGTTTCTTACAAGTCTGTCTATGAAAGAATTGGTTAAAACCAAACAATGATAGGCATGAAAATGTCATGCACTACCTGTGCTAATATCCTTATAGCTCTTGTCCATGTCTTCATTTTCCCCATCATATGCACAGAAAAACCCAACCAGCCTGCAGAAAGAAGCACTCTTGCAGGCCTGTCATTGGAAAAGCTACCTCAGTGCCACAACTGCAAAGAAAATGCCATAGCCAATGTGTTGGTCTGTGCTCCTCGCGGCCAAGATCAAGCAACCATTTCAGCAGCAACTCCTTCCTGGTCAGGGGACCAGCTTCATAGCAATTGAGATGTTCCACCTGGTTGTGGAAAATCAAAACCTTGTGTATGTTGTAAGACTTGTTGGGGTTTAACTAAATAATGTCCTGCCTGCCCACAGAGTTTTAAATTAATGTTTTTTTGACTTCTGTGATCCCATATAAATGTAATATTGCATGGAAAACATGTAGCATTAACTGAAATTTCCTGTTCGTATCTTAAGAGCTTCAAACCACATTTATTTAATCTGCACTAAATGCAAGATATTTCTGAGTTCTTTACTAGCTCCTTGGTTTTTGAATTCTTGGGAGCTAATTTTTCAATATTGTGTCAAAATTGTAGAAAAAAAATCCCCCTTCCTTTCAGGCTCTATTTTCTGTCTTTTAGGCAGAAGCGTTGTTACTGAATGTATTGTTTATATACCATATCCATCATATTCATATCCTGAAATAAACAGTTAAATTGCTCAGTTGGTCTCAGTTACATACATATGGGTTCTGCTGTGGATCCGTGTGTATTGCTTTCTCACTTTCCTATAATATAGATAAGATACACTATTTTCCTCAAGACCCATTTTCATATGGTTGTTTAGAGAAAATTAGCAGATCATAACACTTGGGTAGAAAAGAAGCACATTATATGAAGTCAGTTCATGACAAAGAATTAGAGTTGATGTTTCCTTCCCTTTTTTTTCCTCGAGTCCTCACAGATTTGCGTGTCTTCCCCATGTACTCTTTGGAGTAAGTTGTGCCTTTTATTACGTGTATGTGCAGAACTGATCACACAAATCTCCGACTATGATGTTCTCCTCTATCTTATATATAAGAAAAAGCAGGTAATGAAACAGTATGTTTCAGGATTCATCTAAAAAAGAGGGAAGGCAACAGTAGTTTCACATTGCACAAGCTCTATTACAGTGAGTCTATAAAAGGAAAAGCAGCAGTGAGACATTACTTGCCTAATTCACATGATATAATCAATTACTCTGCACCATAAGACTGGCCTTTCTACTCCTTTCAGTTACTGACATTGTGCGTTACAAGCTGTGATAGTATGACAAGAAAAATGGACAGCTTTATGATCAATGGCACCACAATGCAGGATAATTGGAAGACTTGTATAGGATTGCTTTCACCCCTTTTGTTGGGGAAGGATCAGTTGCAATTTCACTGTAATAACTGCCTGCCTACTCTAAATGTCTGAAGAGGAAAAATACAGATCTGAATTGCCAGACAAGCCAAGGAGCTGCTCCAAATTCCAGGCACAAATCCTGGCAAGCAGTCCTCACTTGGTATTGCAGGACACACAGATACATACCTCTCAGAGCTGCACAGCACTGCAGACCCAATGAGCACCCAGAAACATGGCATTCAACTTTCTATCCTCAGTATAAGCTGCACAACAACCACCTCACAGCTTAGAGTGCTGGCACGGGGAGCCACAGACTACCGAGGCTTAAAGACTCTGCTTTGATTGTTTTCATTTCTTTTCAGACCAGGATTGCAAGATATGAGCAGCACAAATGGTCACCTTTGAATGCACCAGAAAAACATAGTTAATGGATGGTGACAAATTGGAACATGAGAGAGAATGAAGCTAAAATATTATATGAGAAATTTAAGTAAAATGGCTGAAATATTGGCTGATCTCTGCATTGTGTTCTAGAAGCATGCAGAAGTGATCCTAAAGCAGATTGTATTCTGCAGCTTACAAAAAATGCTAATTTATTATCATTTATTAATGAATCTCCAAGAATCTGGGCTACCATGTTGAGCTGTACGACGTACTGCCCTATCACTCATCTGTGATCTTCACAGATTGCTTTCCCAGCCAGGATTTTTGTACCTTGGACTGATCTCTCTTGAAGTGATTCTGCAACATTTAAGGACCTGATGAATGCACATCCCACAGTGTGTGCTAGCCCTTGGTCTTAGAAGAACAGAGGCAGGCAGAGTCACTGTTGGACCTGTTAGCTACTTCTCTCAAATTGAAAGTTCCTCTTGCCTGGCCTTTTCATCTGCACCGGAGACCCTTTGCATCCCCAGCTTCTTCCCCATCACCTTGGCCACACCCAAACAATCACATTGTGGTACCAGCTGGGTATGGCACAAACACAGGGAAATGTAAAGAGCAGCCCTGATCTCTGCCAGATGGTGCATTGATGCTGTGCCATAGGAGAGTTAATCCTCCTCCAATGCAGTAGGGGAGGGATGGATGCTCTGGGTATCTCCTACCAGAGGTGACCACTACACGCATGCTTACAATTGCTTCAGAGCCTTGTGACAAAGACAGTTTTAAAAATTTTATGGAGGTTACTGGCAGGTATCTAAACATATTTTAAAAAAATCCCAGTCTTAGAGACCATAAAGAAATTACCATAAAAATATTAGTGAGGGAATGATTAACTTTTAATTTGCTGATGGTTTCCTGTTGTATGCATTATGTGAGGCCTGGAGCCTTTCCAGAGAGGATAAAAGGGAATACCAAATGATTACCCTTCCCTGACTGAGTCAGGCACCCCGTGGAACAGCTTATGTGCTGTTATGTAAGAAAGGATTGCAAGGTAATGCATACGCATAAGGAGAGTGAAGGCAAATATCAGGGACAACCTTATTCTGGTAGTTCCTCATTTTCTGAACACTGGACTTCACAATCTTAGTGGTCTTGCAGTGTCAGTTTGAGATAGGTCATGGGTTCAAGACTATTGCTTGGAACTCTGAACATTGTGGTAAGTTAAAAACTACTAAGATTTACTTTCTTTAATTAGAAAACTGATCCAGTAAACCATTGAGGGAGTAATGTTTCAGTGCATTTTACTAATTCAGGTGGATGTTTTTCTTGCTGCCTTTGAGATGGAGAAACTCAAACTTATGAGAGTTTCATACATCTATCTACTTCTGAAAGACTAAATACAGTTAAGAATAAATGTATCCATTTTAAATCCAGAGCTCAGGGAACCATTCCTTCTGCAGGTGTTGGCTGGAACCCCAGTTTTATTCCTGTTCTATAGAATGGAATTTTCATTTGTAGGCAGCACATTTTTCCTTACCCAGAATGTATCTTTCCTCACAATATTGAATAATTTTCCTGATAGCATTGAGTTAGATTAATTAATTAAACTTGAAATTAATTCTTAAATGCATCAGTTTGGAAGTATTGATTATCTTATTATACTACTTTTTTCACATTTTTTCTAGGGCAACTTTCACCTGAGGTTGAAACTCAACTAGGGTCCTGTTTGTAGCACATACCTACAGACATCAAATTTAAATTTAGATAATTATGGCTCCCAATTATTTTTGCAGAATAATGTACAGGCTTAATAGATCTTGTCAGTTCTGAGTGAGGCTTGTAGTGATAACATAATTTAACCAAATAAATAGGGTTGAAGGTAATATACTCTTTATGATCTCCAGAATAGGTACACTGATATTTAAAGAAATAATTCTTCCTCTCATTTATTTTTTTTTCAGACATAGTAACAGAATATATTAGACTTGATATCCGAGATGCCTAAATGTGCTTTTAACTTATATAGGCTTAATTTAAGCACAACTTTCAGTCTGCTTTCAGAATAATTTAGAAATATATTTGCCCAAAGTTTACTGAAATATTGATGAGCTTGGATGCTCACAAAAGTGCTTCACTAACATGCAGCTCAGTGGGAGGTCTCACTGCTGAACACTGACTCATTCACGGACAATTTATATGACTAAATGTTGAAGTGAATGAATGTTGTGATGATGGTGCAAAAAAGGGGCTAGGAATTCAACAGTAGCCTGGTGGCTGCTTAGGGGGGTGCACTGTGCACTACAGTCTTCAGCTTGCAGTGCTTTTCTTTGATGCCTGTGTATAAAGGCAGTCAAAAGCATGCAACGTTTTGTATTTTTGGACATGACCAAGCAGTGTGCTGAGGTGGCCAAGAAGGCCAAGGACATCCTGGCCTGTATCGGCAACAGTGATTGTCCCTCTGTACTCAGCACTGGTGAGGCCACACCTCGGGTGTTGTGTTCAGTTCTGGGTCCCTCACTAGAGGAAAGACACTGAGGTGCTGGAGTGTGTCCAGATAAGGGCAAGAGAGCTGGGGAAGGGTCTGGAGCACAGGTCTGGTGAGGAGCAGCTGAGGGAGCTGGGGCTGTTTAGCCTGGAGAAAAGGAGGCTCAGAGGAGACCTTATTGCTCTCTACAGCTGCATGAGAGGAGGGTGTAGCCAGGTGGGGGTCAGCTTCTCTTCCAGGCAACAAATAATAGGATAGCTTGAAAAGCTGAAAAACTGAGTATGCAAGATAACTAATGGAGGAACGGAATATGCATGATAATGGATTCAGGCTGATGAGAAACTGAGCTGCAATCTCAGCAGGTGAGAAAGGAATAAAGTTTTGGTTCACAATGAGGCAACATTCCATTTTTTTTTTTGGCTTCTGGAGATTTCAGATGAGGTCTTCTCTTGCAGGAAACTTGTGACTAAATCAAAGAGAGTGCCCTGTTTAATATTTCTCCTGTAGCCTCAAACCACAAGTCATTGTTTGCATATATAAAACTGAAAACACAAAAAGAGGATACTGGTGATGAAATATGTGCAATTACTTGGCACACTGCAATATATCCTTGCATCTTTTCTCATTGGCAGGAATGCAAAATTCCTCATTCAAGACTTTGGCATTATGCTACTCTTTCCCTCTGACTCTCTCTTTTTTTCTCTTGCCATGAAATTGCTTCTGCCTCTTCTTTTCTCCTTTTCTCCTTTTGCCTCTTCCCTTCTAGTAGTCACTTGATACTTACTCTTGTTGTTTGGATTTATTACAGTGTCAATATCCAACCCTAAACTAGAAATACGTAGAAAATAATTTGTCTTGGCCCTGTCCCTGGCCTGCTGAGCCTTTATTATTTGCCTGATTTGTTATTATAGTTAATAGTATTACTACTTATGACTGCTAATACAGCACAAAGGCAAAATGAATTGATAGTAATGAGAAGCTTTTAGAGGCAATATTTAAGCAATAATGACCCCTGTGTCAAACATTTCCTGGCAGCTAATGACTGGCTGGAAGAGTAAAAGATCTAAGATAAACCCAGGGGCTCTTAACCCAACCCACCATTAGCTGCCAGGAAATGCCTGACTTAGAGAGCACTAATGCTATTATACACCATAAAAACATAAAGAAAATCAAATTGCTTTTCTGCATGTTCGAGAGCTGAAAACTGAGTATCAAGTTGCCATGGATTGTTCCCTGCCCTTGTGTTTTCCTAGGTGTTAATCACCAGAGTAGTTATCAAAATAGAAACTAAAAATAATTCGCTTGGAGTCAGTAATGTTATTTGGAGCTGATTATTCACCCTTAGGTGCAAGCCCAGGGAAGTCTTTTTTGCATCACACTAAATCATTATATAAATTTAAGTCACCATAAACATAATATCTGTGGGATCTCAAAAGATGGGTGTCACATACTTTTTATAGCTTTTTACGTCTTTGTGCTGATACAGGAACAGCAGACATTTGGAAAAGAATGAAAGTATTTGCCATCTTCCAACCAATACAAGCTGGAAGTAAATATTTTGCATCTCCTATTGCTGAATAGATAAGAAAATTTTCTCCAAACCAGATCAGTTGCTATTCTAGAATAAAAATAAAGTTTCTCAAAATTTCATGACCTAGTGATTCGTATGATTTATTGGATGTATTTTCTCATATTTCAAATGCCTCTGACTTTTCCCCTGAAATGTGCCCGATGTGTTTTGTTACACTGTACATTAACCTTTAGATGCTTCCTTTTCCCACTGCTCCTACCTCATCCATTTACATCTCCTTGTTCTTTTTGTGAACAAATCTCACCTCTTTTGACAGCTGTCCTGGTATTTTTGAGACAAAGCTTTGGTTTATTATTTATAAAGGGGATTTGTTGCAACAAATTATTTCCCAGAGCATTGTGTTTGGATGGGAACCACAGCTGGACAAGCAGAGAGAAGGCGCTATCGCCTGCAAAATGGAAGGCAGTTTGAATAAAGAAGTAGCCTATTTGGAAAATGTTACTCTTTTCCCTGCTGAATGACTGGGCATTACAATATTTATGCTGTTTCATCTAGAGTATGTGTTGCACAGTGCATATTTTTGCTATTAAAACAACTTCCACCCACTACAGATCAGCTTCACTGTGAAATTTCATGTGTCCTTCTTTTCTGAATATTATCCAAAGGCTTTATTTTTGCACATATACATTTTTACTCCAGTGAGCTCAAAATTTGTTCTTGAGTAAATGTTTTTTGTGATTTGTATATCCCCTGCTGATTTAAAATCCTAGAGAAAATAGAAAGTTAATAAATCAGAGCAAATCCAGGAGGAGTTATGCAACTCAGATAGCACGTGCTTAGTTAGGGAAACACGGCAAGACTTGGTCGAAATGAAGAAGCAGCATTACAATGTACAGGTTCACACTTATAAAAGACAAAGAAACAAAGAAAAGTCTGGCTATAGCCTTTTCCTGCTTGGCTCCCTATCCTTACAACCATCCTTAAAACCAAAAACTGGTTGAGTCCAAAATCCTGAAATTTTTGATACCTGTCAAGTTACAAAATCTACCATGTATAAACTCCATGGCCAGTTCTATGCTTGAACATCTGGGAGTGCATAGCTTGATTCATTAGCAATTAACAATAATGCAGGTGCTGCTACTCAGTGACTTTTTAGTACAGACATTTAATCTGTAATTCATTTAAGGGTGTTCCAACTGTCTCAGAAAGTTACATTTAATACCTACTTTCCAACATGCCATGTTTGCTCTGAAACCCAGTCAGAATTTTGGTTCTTCAGCACCACAGGGTACAGGGTAAAAACTCTTCTGTCACCTCCTTAGTCTCCATATGGATTTGTAAATGTGTCCCAAAATGTACCATTAACACAGAAAGCACAAATGATCTTTAAGTGCATCTATCATGTGAGCCAAAAAAGCGACAGCCCAAGCTGTTGCCAGTCACTGGAGTTCAACGCCAAGGGCAAAACACAGCCCAGAGTCCTTCACCTCTCCCTCCCTGCTTCTCTTTGCCACAATAATCTAATAAATAAAATGCTCTAAGAGCACTATTAATAGTTTCTCAACATGGTTCTTTCTCGAGCTGGTAAAACCATAAAGAAACAGTTGTCTAGTGCTGTTTTTGTTTTATATTCGAGTTTCACTTACTACCTGTGTTGCTAACTCTTTTTAGATAAGTGAGGAAAATCACTGAACTCAGATCAAAACTCAGATTAAAAAGAATGTTTTTGCACACAGACTTAAAAGTCAAGTCTTATACAAAAATTGTTTCTTTGAACATGATGTTCTTTACTTATTTTGGATTAGTATAAAGGCCTGGAACTGAGTCCTACTGATTTGAGTTAGCTACTTTTAATCACTGTTGCTTAAATCACAATGACATTTTCTCAGGTTCCACATGAGAAATCACTAGCACGAGGTGTCAGTGCAAGGTCTGCCTAGTGCAGTGGGTTAATGAACTAGCTTTGTGCCCTGGGGAACGACAAATTTATAGCTATTTTTGATCACAAATGGAACACTAGTAATTCTGAATTGGTCCTCTTTTTTCATCTGTGCAGTGCAACACCCACATGGTATTTCAGTAGGGACAGTTTGAAATTATTATGATGATTTAGTTATTATTCACCCAGTACCAGATTTCAGACAGCACCTCACAAGCAGGCACTGGCCCACCAGGAGTTGGCAGGAGGTCTCAAGCTGGTGAGTTGTTGATGGTCCAAGGACAGCAGTGGGTCCACAACATCTCCCTTTTCCTCTTTCTGGTGAATTCACACACCACACCAGGACATAGAACTGTCCTATTTGCACCTGCTGGAAAAACTTTACTCCTGTTGAAGCTTACTAAGATGAAATTGAGCCTGAATGATACCTTTCCTTTGAAAAAAAAGTTAGCTAAGCACTATACAATTAAAAGGAACTAGGATGATTGGAGACCCTGGAAATATAAATACCTCTCTGACACCACTGTACTAGCACTTATTTGAAAAACCAGTGATTGCTAATCAAGTGCCTGAGAAATATTTTCACAGATCATTTCCCTATCTGGATAGCTGTTGCACAAGCACAAAACAAAAACAGGATGTTGTTCCATCAGTAACTTAATAATATTTTACAGTGTAAAAATGAAAATGCCTTGTGGACAAGTATACATGGCCCATAGTCTCATCCCTGAGAACAGCCAGAAGTGAGGCAAGCCTCAGGAATGGTGTATATGCACGGAAGGATCTTTATCCTGAAAGACTTTTACAGATTCTAATAATACAGGCAGAAACTGGGAGACAATAACAGACAACAAGACAGGCAGTGATTTCAGATATCAAATGATTGTTTATCTGCTGTAGACCTCAAAGTAAAGGACATTCTTAAGGAGGTTGTGTCATTCAAGAGACCACCCCCTTGTTCTAGGAATGGAAGGAGGGCTGATTTCATAGAACACAAAAGGCCAACCAAAGGAAATCCTATTGCTCCCACTGGGGCTGGTGTAGGGCTTCTAGAGAAGCTGGCTACATGCAGAATACACATGCCTTCAGTTCTTTCGCTCCCCTAGCTTTCACTCTCTACAGATCCTAGAGGCCAAAAGACTGCTCACAACTGTAACTTATCATATTGCAGAAGTCAAGCCATGCTCCTTGAAGTTGTTGCAAAACATGACAAGATGTGCAGAGGCTCTTTGTTTCTGATAGATAGTTTTGCACATGCATATTTAGCCTTTCTTTCTGGTAATTGTATAAGTTATGACTCAGATGTGTTGCATCTGAGGAGGATGCACAATGCTTAATAAAACTTTTTTTCAAAAGAGTAGAGATTAGAAGTAAAAAGCCAGGATAAAAACACCTTTAAGAGAAGCATAGGACAAAGTTGTCTTTCTATTCCTAAGCCAGCATAGATAGACAGTTTGCAGACTACACTGGAGAAATTTTCTTGGTTTTGTTGAAAGAATAAAGATTGAGCTAAACAAGTTTCATCTATTTTCCAAAGTGAAAGGAAATATAATGCCTGGGTTTTAGCATCAATCAATAAACATAACTACAGTTTAATACAAATGTTGCTTTTCATTACTTTATGCTGTAACAACTTAATTTGATGTGAAAGCTGAAAAAATCAAGAATCAAAGCTCCTGTAAGGCACCAGATATTTAACATGAGTTCTCTTTAGGCTCACTGCTGCAAAAATGCATGAAAAAGAAATATCCCGTGTGTGGTATGTTGAAAAGCAGGAGGTAACTGAATGAATAAAATTATCTCAATTTCATGGTATTGAAATTTACATTGGAATAGAACTACCTACAGTCTAATAAAGACCCTGGGGTGTGTGTTGCCGTAATATTTCTATTATTTAAAGGAATAGCCAGTAGGAAGCTTAGGCTTTTAATAATACTAAACACTACATAAAAATGAATGCACACACTTACAACTTCCAATTCAGCACCATAAAATAAGATGGTCCCCTTTTTTCCTATCTTTTCCCCCCACAATTACTTCAAGCAGGATTTTCACTGCAAATTACATTTTCCATTTGCTGCTACTATCCCCTCATTTAAATATGTATTTATATCAGTGACAAAAGTATGCTAATGTACATTTCCTCATCTCTTTTTAAGGAGGGAAATTATGGCCAAGTTTTCTGCATGGAAGTTAATTGTCCATGTCTAATCATTTTCTAATAATGTTACCTGAGTGCAAGTGCAAGACAAATTCAAAGTTCTGGTTGATTTGGATTCTAGATCTCTAGCAGTAGAAGATTAATTTCCTGGGAGATCTGCTGGAGATCTGCTGAAGAACTGCTTCATCCACTGGAGTTTCAGGTGTGAAACATTTCTGAAGGTGAGAGCTTTACAAGTTAAGGCAACTGTAGTTAATATGCTGATAGTACGCAGGTAATTCTGTCAATGTCACTGAGGGACACCCTTGACAGATTTTATGCAAATGATGTTCTGTTAATTGAAACTGCTCTCCTTTATTCCCTTCTTATCAGTAGCTGTATGGACTTTGTTACTGATGTCTCCTAAAACTGCTCGTTCTGCCTTCTGGTCAAGAGTAGTTTGTGCTAGGATAATTGCCCATGCAGAGTAAACTAGTTTAACCTCGACAGCCTTGGAGCTTTGCACCCAGCTGGTGCCCTTGGGCAAGACTCAGGTCTGTGTCTCAGAGGTGTTCTTTGGACTCTGAAGTTTGAATTCGTTTTTGAAACAGATTTTGTCTTTTAGCTTGTGCTTTCAGAAACACTAAGGCAACAATGAAAGAAGATTTACTCACAAAGTTTTTTTGAAGATGTTACAGCACTGCAAATAATGTTATATACCTATGGCTTAGGCTGCAGGGTAGATACAAGTGAAGGATTCATGTTTTATTTCAATAGAGTGCTTAGAGAATTCATTATATTTAACTATTATTTTGGAGCCAGAGACAGTTTTGTACTTTATATTGCCCACAAGCGCAGGAGGACATTTAATGTGATAAACTGGCAGTTGAAAACCCATGAGAACAGTAAGTAATGGGGAAATTGAGGCAAGGGACCAAATGTGAACACTAGGACAGACCTAGAGCAAATTTCAGAAAGCCCAAATGGTTATGATGAAAATTAACTTCAATGCAGGGGGACAGTGGCTAATCCCCTTTTGAAATTTTTTAGTGAGCTGGCTGAGAAAATGGCTACAGCTATCTAACACAGGATAACAAAACATATTTCTTTAGAGATAGTGAAATATCAGTGTATGAATATTACATACTGCAAATGAAAATATAATTACACATTAAAATTATTAACCTTAGCAAAGAGAAAAATGTTTCACAACTAAAACTAAGTGCATTGTCTCCCCTGTTGCTTGACTGCCCTTCAGGCAGTAACCGGCCACTTTGGGGAGACTTCCAGATGTTGTCAAAGAACTCCTCTTGAACTCCTCTGAGATACTTCCAAGGATCTGCAACACATGAAGTTTCTCATGTTCCCCTGAAATCTGCTTTAGGTGTGCATATCACAGACGGTGAAAAGCTTGCAGGGCTCAGGAGCTGATCAGCAGAGAAAACTGCCCCTGTGTGAGAGGGAGGGGTCTGGGAGAGGATGCCCCTCCACCTGCACTCAGAGGCATGGCAGGGCTGGCCAACCACAATCAGAGAACAACACTGGAGCCCTGCAGGGCACCTGTGTCCATCCAGGAGAAGAGGAGGGGAGGGAAGCCAACAAGGAGTATCCTGATTTGGGTATAGCAAGCTCCAGGTGAAGGAATGTGGGAAACTGGGGCAATATGCCATCCATCATTTAAACATTTCCATGCATATCTTGAGTGCCAGTGGGATGCTCTGCACCCCGAGTCAGTCATCTCTAGGTAAGATCTTTAGGGTGCAGAAGAACCATCCCATATGAGCTTAGAAGACCAGGTGACTCGGGTCCACTACTTACCCAGTGCATTTTGGTGGTAACCACAGCTACACACAACTTGAGTATTTCAGGATCTACTCCTCTGTATGCTAGATTATTTTACAATGCAGGTGGAATTCACTAAATTCAATATTAATATCAAAAAATCTCTGTGAATAAAGAGCTCCCCTTCCCTATCCATCCAATTATCTTGGGAGTGCCAGAGAATGCAAAAGCCTCGCTAAATAGGATGGAGAATATAAAATGAGAAACGTAGTTAAACAAAACTAAAACCAAAAAAAACCTTATCAAGCTGGTACTTTCAGGATTCCACGAGAAAACAAAGCCACTGATCAAAAAACTCCAGCTCCTTCTTCTATGGATCAGAGTCCTTGCAGGGGCCCCTCAACACTTCATGAAAGGAATCCTCCACTCACAAATCAACGGAATTTCCAAGACAGAGGAAAAAAAGTGAATTTTAAAGCAGTCGGTATGAAACAGATTTTGTTTCACCATAAGAGCTCCACCAGGACTGTTGTGCAGAGATGCTGGCAGTCAGGAACAGAGAAGCCCAGGTTCAGCATTTAGGGTAAAATACTATATGCTACTGAAGATAATGCAAAATAGGGAGTTGGTGTATCTTCTGTACATAGGGCGATGACTGATGTACTGGGATCACCAGCACATGAAAATTATGATATAAACCAGATATATGAGTTATACTCTAATAAACGGGAAATAATGAGAAGTAGTTCAAATTACACAGCTTTTCTTTCTGTTCTTCAGAGGATGGTATGAAACATCTGGAACTATGCTCTGAACTAAATACAGTGTAATTTAGGGCAGTGTTTGCACCCCAGTAAAAGGAAATTAGATGCTTTAAGCATTGTTTGTTTGCTTGTTTGCTTTGGTTTCTTACCTAAGGTTTTCCCTTCAGTTGTAAGATTTGTATAGAAATTGTGGGGAGACTGTCAGTAACTGTCAGTATATATATGGACTTTAGTCACCAGATGTCATTTATATTATCAGGAAAAATCTGTACATATTGAAAGGAACCACTTCTATTTAGATGCATATGTCATTACTAGTCCAAAGTTTGGTAGCTACCCTGGGGACAGTGCTTGGTCTGTTAGGTATGACTGGGTTGGTACGGCCAGTGTGAAAACAACTGTGTGTCAAGGGCCATTAGGTCAATGCACTTTTTGCAATCACAGAGAGTCTCATATCGTGGTGTATCTTGTAACTGCAGAAATCTTTTTGCCTGCAAAGTTTTGCCACTGCTCTTAAACAGATCTGCCAGTTGTCCAGAGATTTTTAAGTACTAAGCTTGTCCAGAGATTTTTAAGCACTTTGGGAAGTGTGACTTCCATTACCGTACAGTTAGACAAACTGAGGCACAGGTAAAATAAATAATGTGTCCAGTGATAAGATACAAAGGAGAAAAAGGCAATTAGGTAAGGAAAAGAGCCTGCAATAAAAACATTCCTGATATCATGACTTTCTGGTTCACATGTCAGTCATGCTGCTGGCTGAACCATATATCCAACTCTTGTTGCAGGTGTTGTGTGGTACGGTGCTACAGGAGATGAAACACAACCCCATAAAACTTCCCTGAAAGTTTATCCCATAGGGTTTTCAATACTACATGTACTGTAAAATCAAGATTTGTGACACTGGCTGTTGCAATTAAATGGCTTGAGCATAATACTCTGTAATAGCTTTATTTTTGGCTTATATCATGGAAGTCAGTGAGATTCAAAGACTACATAAAGAAGCTACCACACTCTGCAGGACCTGAGAAGGGCTGCAGGGACCCCACGTTCTTGAAGGAGGAGCACTGCTTCCATGAGATTGCTGGAACACTGGCTGTCTCTGTTTTGCAAAAGGAAATCCAGGAGGAGGGATGTCAGTGCCACAGGGCACAATGGAGCAGTGGTCGGGGTGTTCAGACAGTTTGGTGGCCAGGATGCAGGGGGAGGGATCTGCTGACGCTGGTGTACCCAGAAAGCAGATGGTGGGATGCAGGCTGGGGTTTGGGTCCAGCTTTATTTTGTGCAGAACCTTGTGGTAGGCAGCTGGGGGCTAAGCTAGGGTGAAATTACTGGCTATGTAATCATGCCTGGCAGCAGAAAAGGCTGTGTGAGGACAACTGCAAGTAGAACCAAGTCCCAAAACCTTCTACTCCTTCGCCTGCTCCTACAAAGAGGCTGCTGTTTCTCTGCCTGGCCCATGTCAATGTTTTAACACATGACAAATATCACTTAATGCCTGAAGAAATCTTTGAAGATGAAAAGTGTTTTCTGAAGTGCTTAAGTGTCATAATTAGTAAGGAAAGTACTGAATTGGTCCATCAAGGAGGCAAGGAAAGGATAGTTGTCAAAAAATTAGTTGTATGAGGAGTTTTTGCATGAGCTGTACATTGATAACACTGTGGTAAAATTCCATGTCACAAGTGAAAGAGAGCTCATACTATTGCACTGGTAGATTAAAACTTAGGAGGTGATTTCATGGCCAGGTGCTCACTGTAAGATTTGAAACTTTTGGCTAAAACGTTTTATTCTCTAAAAGTCTAAAGAGATAGAAAACAGCTAAAAAGCCTGTTAGAACAAAACTTTAAAGCAAGAATCTTTGTAAAGAATACACACATATGGGCTTTTACTCCTCTGTTCTAAATTAATCCTTGGAAAGCCAGAGAGGCACAGAAAGAAATTTGTAGTTTCACATAATTTTGGTGTGAAGCCCAGCAAAACTAGGCAGATATAAAAATGGATTTGTAGTATTTAAATGCAAGAGGTTTGGCTTTTTTCTTGGCTTTTTCAGAGTAGCCTAGTCTGATAGCGAAACTCTTTGATAAATGGAAATGCTTTATTCAAAATAACCAAGGAAAAAGGTGAAATTGTCCCTGAATTTTAATTATATATTTTATTTAAATTTTAAAAATATGTACTCCATGTAGCATTTATCAGAGAGGGAAATAATCTCCTCTGGAGGCAGCAATGTCTTTTTGCTCTGTCTTTTCACAGAACCCCATGAAGTTTCTACATATCCAAGAGAATTTCTTCAACTTGTAAGCAATAATTAAAACTGTGGAGCCTCTCAATCAGAGGAAGATAGCTCTTGGAAAAAGCCCAGATATACTCAAAGTCAGATTGAAATCCTGAGATTACCTGAAGGAGAGAGAAAACATTTTACTTCAGCTGTAAACTGAAAGTCAAACAGAACTGTTGATTCCACTGTAATATGAACTTTAATCTTTTTTCATCCTTCTTTAGTTTGTGCTATTTATAAAACTTCTAATTTAGAAAGTAATGACAAAGTAGCGATAGCTCTATTTCTTGTTTGTGTTCAGAGACCTGCTTGTAGTGTTATGTGAACAAAATAATTTTATTCTTTTCCAATTAGTATATGAAAAGAGCTGAGAATGGATCAGATCTTCTTCTGACCTGTTATCAACAGAATAGTGGAAAAATCAATGCTCTCAGAATCCTTGTTTCTGGTGAAATGTAAAAGGCAAATTCCCTTTCCAGTTCCAAGGTCTTTTTGGAGCCAGCTATCACAAAATATTTTAATGTTATATGTAAATGGCCCAAACTAAGAAATGCTGTGATAAATAAAATGCCCATGAAATCATGTATTTTATTTACTTTTCAAAATAGAAAGGTGCGTTAAATTAATTTGTTTACTTTCTTTACAATATGAACCTGGCTTACGTCATAGATTCAGCCTTCTTCTTTCCAAAACCAAGTGATATACAAACATGAATTATTGACATTTTTGCATATTGGTTTTTTTTGGTGTTTACAGAGTAATACATGGTATTATTCTCCAATCTGGAAAAAATGTGGAAAGCTAAGCAATATCTGTTCTTGTTTGTGCATGTGAGAATTTAAAAAGTAACATAATTTGTTATATCATCCATTTAATTACCATTCCCTTCAATTTAGAATTCAGCTTTCTCACCAGGAATTTGAGAGAAGAACATGACAATTCCATTTGTTCTGTCATGCTTAGCTACAAGCCACCGCGTGCTTGTGAGACAGCGCAAGCAACCTGAAACTTCATATGTGAGCTACACTTTCTTTTCATAATTAGAAAAATCAAAAGCACAAAAGTCACTCCTATTCCTACATCCTTTGATTGTACTTTTTAAAAGTGGTAATGGTATCAAGTTTGTCAGGAATACAGATTTTTTAAAAAATGTATTTCCAAAGGAAACTTTATGGTGACTTTTTTATGATTATATTTTTCTTTCTGTGACAATGCAGTCAAAAGAGTTTAAGTCAACTCACAACAGAGGTAAAACTTTCAAACTCTTCAGGACATGGTAGAGGACACCTGGAAAAGGTAAGAAAATTTCTTATTTACAGTTGAGCACTAGTGGTTTGCATTTGGAAGCCTGTATTTGGATAAGATAAATCCTACATCAAAAAGATGATATCACAGCAGAAGCAAACTGAAAATACATTTTAGGCAAATTCTTTTTAATTTCAGCTTCTCTGGTTGTTCTTGCAGACACTTGATTTCAGGAACCAAGTTAAATTTTACGTCTGTGAAACTGATTTGTACAAACTATGGTTTGCTTGGTTTGCTTTTAACTCCATCACACAGCTAAATTGCTTCATAATTTCTTGCTTTGTCTGCCTTTACCAATATCTGAAGGTTCAAAACCAGTCTAAAAGGCTCAGAAAGGGAAAGAATATACATGCATGCTAATGATTTGTGCTCATATACTTTAAAAAACCCAAACAACCTGAATGAAAAAAGATTAAAACAGTTTACTCCAATGCAATAAAACCGGGTGTTGTGGGAACCAGACTCTTCTCATTCTTCTTTGAGACATTCAAACAGTGTCAACCTGACACTATAATGAGTCAAAAAAACCACATCTATAAAGTAAGCTTTCATTTGAGCAAACAAAATCATCTCAGTCTACGTTGCAACAAAATGTTTTGAAAACACAAAAACACCTGACAGACGCTTTTGTTCAGTAGCAGGTTAAAACTGAAGAATTCCAAGACAACACCAGAATAAAGCCTGTAGCTTATTTGCACTTGCTGGTGTAATACTTACATGATGCATCAATTAGCTTTAAGGCATTCATAACTTTATTTAACTTTCATTCATGAGAATAGTGCAGCCCTTCATGGTTTCAGCAGAGGTGGAATCTACCTCTTAGCAAATGGAGATAACAAAAATTTGCATAAAGCAGGAAAGCCATAAAATATCATGAAGAAAAAAGAAGCGTTCATAGTCAAGATCAAAAAACTACAGGAAATAAAAATCACCCTTCAAAGCCTTCAATGGACATAGCAATTACAAACCAAACGAGAATTTGCTCAGTCGTCAAAGGTGAAAAAAAAAATCCAACCCAAATTCCAAATTATAATAAAAGCCATTTCAGCAAAAGCAATGCTGGGAACTCCTTCTTCAGTGAAGTCAGAAGCACTGAGTTCAGGAATACTGCATCTGGTTCCAGGCACCATACTAGAAAAAAAAAGCTAATTTAAAAAGACTTGTAGGGTAGAAGAAAGGTAATTTTCCTCAAATAGGTGTATCTCTTTTATAAAAGGAATCATGACCATTTGTTTTTCCTGTATGTCATTGGCAGCACAACAAATTTTGAACACAAATTATAACTGTTCAGGAAAGCTATGCTAAAGATTAGCAAAAGCTCTTAAACACTTAAGGCTGGAACTTTTTGCGTGACTTGTGAAACCTCATTCCCACTGGAATTTCTTTTCCAAGACCTTAGGGAAGCAACATCCATATTTGTTCCACCATCGGGAGATGACTTACACAGTCTTTTTGACATCAAAACATGTATTTCTGTAAATCACAGTACTCTCAAAGACCCAACAGAGTAACAGCAATTGAGGGACAGACAGGCAAACAAGTTTATACAAAAACTCAAAGCAAGCTCTTCCTGTCCCTTGCAGCCTACCATGCTTCTCCCTGTTCCCCCTACAGCAGCTGAGACAGTCAATCCATTCCTCCCAAGTTTGCTGCATTGCTGGCTTTGAGGCTGTGTGACAACTCCCCTTGCTTGTGAAAGGCAAGGTGATATCACCTCGCTGGAAATCCATCTGAAAGCTGCAAAGTAGGAACTTGACCTTGCAATGTCAGAAGGAAGGATCATAAGTCTGTCTCAGCCAGAATTCCTTGCTGGATTGTGGAGCAGACATGCCCAGCTGCCCCTCTTGTGTTTTGGAAAGACACAGGTATCCAAGTGTGACCTTTTACCAGCAAGTGCATGTGCTGGATGGGGCCAAGCCATGCTTTCTGAATGGCCATTCTTAACTTTGGCTGGGGTCCACTTGGATGAACCATTTCCTCATGCAAATCTCACAGGAAGGCTTTACACTACCTCAAGTAAATCTACCATCCTTTCTAGAGAGTTCTGGCTTAGGAAGGGCCAAACTCACGTGGACAGCTCCTGAGCTGCTGCAAGCTGGCTTTGTCCCCTGTGTTTCTACCACATGGAGACTCACTCTGCACCAACATCTTCAGAACATGGTCATTCTTTGCACCATCATGGTAAAGTAGTATTCATAATTAGCAACACAGGTGTACATCCTTTTGGGGAACAGGGTTGGAAAAGCTGGAAATAGGCGGGGTGATTGCGGGAGGTGTACACACACACATATATGTGTAGAGAGACGGACACACAGTCCAAACCGCTTCACACAAAAGAGGGAAAAAACCCCAGCTTTTACTTAAAGCTTGGAATTTTCTGTTTTGGCTTTCCTACTCCACTCGCTTTCTTGCAGGCTTAAATTAGACCAGAATAAAAAGAATTGTGGGATTTTTATGAAGGTAGTTTGAAAAACGTGTTTGTATTTCTCAGTTAAGGACAGGGAAGATAATTGTACGCCCACTGATGATGGTTCCTCTCACAACTGAACAAGCTCTTTACTGTATATTTATGGCAACTCCCTGCTATGCAGTATTTCAATACTTACAGGGGTTTTAATGCCAATTTGAATGGGATTTAGAACAAGATCTGGCATAATAAAATATTAATTAAAATTATTAATAAAATACAAATTTTCTGATATGTATTTATAACTACATTTGTAATGAATCTCCTTTATTGTCTCTTCAAATATCTTTTCTTCTTCATTTTTTTTTTAGGCAAAATAATTTGTGGGTTCTAACCACTCAGTAAACAGCAGACTTAATATATGAACATTTTTCAGCCATATGAATACAAAAATACATATTTGAGAGTGAAATCTGTATCTGAAAATACTTCATTTAAAAGAAAAATAAAATCTTAGATAACTGTAATTAGATCTTGGAACCAATTCTGGCTTGCTATAGGAAAGCTGTATTATATAATCTTACAATAATATACATGCTGCTCTGTCTGGTCACAAAAAAGTGAATTAAAGCTGGAGTTTCCCCTGTGACTCTGTAATATCCTCATTCTTGTTGGTTTATCAAGCCTATATCGCCTATTTTCAGTTTTTCATGTGTCTCTGCACCTATTTGCCCATAAATTTCACAATTCGCCTCTGCCATCTTGTGGGAAAACCTGTGTGTTGTTACTTCTTCACAAAAAGGTGAAGAAAACTCATTAAACACAATTTGTGTTCTGAAGACATTCTTAGCAGTTAGCGGAAAAATATTACTTCATGTCGAAATCAAAAGTCATAAAAATCTTATATTTGCCATGAAATAAAAAATTTACCATGAAATTAAAACCCAGAAATACTGATTTCACTAATTTCTAAGTATTTCTCAACACCATTAAAACACTTTGTTCTCCTTTTATTATAAAACTCAAAGGGTGTAATATTAAACATCTAGTAATAGAATTTCTTTACACATACAGCACACTAATTTATGCTATAAATTGAAGAAAAGTTGTTTTCACATTTATGAAATGCTATGACATAAGAAAACTGAAAACATGCTAAAAGACTTTCATTACTTTTTTTTTTTTTTTTAGGGGAAAATTTCTATAAAACACTTCAATTTCTCACAAACTGCATTTTACCAAGTTTTTTTTGTTTTGTTGTTGCTTTGGTTGTTTTTTAAAGTGCCAGCGTATGCTAAAAATTGATAAAGGTATTAACACTAACAGAACAAATTTTATCAAGTATAATTAGAAAATTTACAAGGTTTCATGTCACTGTATGACATCTTAAAAAGCAGTAGAATTGCAAAAGTATGTCATCATCTAACAAAATGTCCTCCTTTTTGACACCTCTTCCAAAATTTGCATGATCACAAATATTTTCCGGCCCATGTATCTAGAGGAAAGAGAACATCCTTATGTTTTTAACAAGGTCAGCAGTGGGACTGTAAAGGGCTGGCTGCCCCCTGACTTGATGCAGGAGTTATTGTAGCAGGGTATGGCACAGCATCACTCTGGTTTTTGTGAACAAGTGAGCAGATGTCAGTGTTGGACTCGCAGCTCACTGAAGACTCACAGTAGCTGTAAAAGAGGAAGCAGGTCTCTGCAGCAGGGGATAGGCAGACAGAAAACCAGTTTGTGCCTTCCCTCTGATAACAGCAAGGCTTGATCAGCTCTGCCATCTTAGGTGATTTCACTCTCTCTATTCAGCTGCTGATAGGTCTGGAGTCAAGAGGGACATGGAGAAACTTGAAAGGCAACTTGCTGTGTCCTGAAGGGACCGGATTTTTGCAGTTCCATCCAAGCTTTTAAATGCATTCTCCCATTTAGATAGACATCAAAATGGGCTTTCTGGTAGGCTGGATACTCTTCCAGCTGCTGCCCCAAGCTGATCCGGTACTGCAGAAATGTTGACAGCAGTCTAAGGTGTTGCCCTGTAAATTATTCTTTATTAAAGGACCAGATTCAACAGTGTTCTCTGTCTGGTTGACTTGCTGCAAATACCTTAAATCCAGGTGACCTGGTCTGAAAGCCTATGTTTGCTGTTGACTGGCTTTGTCAAAATACCAGGACCTGTTGCTTTAATCTCAGGTACAGCAGATCCTCCAGTCATGCAACTTACTTATCCTCAATGTCCAACAAATACAGACATGTTTATGCTGGATGCACAAAGAGAGCAAAAGGAAATTGGCGTTTTACTCTGGTCACTGTCCCTCAGGCGTAAAAGTCAGGTTTCAGCTGTCTGTGCAACTCTTTGCAAGCTTGTCCCCTTTGCAGACAGATGCCCCTCTCTTCTTTCACTCAGAAGCATATTTAACCCAAAAAATACTCAAATCCGTATCACTGTGGTGCATGGTGGCCTTTAGACGTGAACTGCAAGGAGAGAAAGATTAGCCAATGTAAGATTTCTGTATTTTCTGCCATGAGAACATGGGCAGGAGCACCCAGGAAAATGGTGGAAAGACTGTGATTTGAGGAAGGTCAGATGTAAGGCAGCAATTGTACAAAGCAACAGTAAATTTGAGATCCTCTCCCCATGCCTTTGAGTCTTGAATTATATCCTATAGTATATATTTCCTATGTGCATGAATGGAGGTGGATAGAAATTAGTAGATCTTAATTGCACAAGGTATTTTTAATTATGAAACCCACCTTTTCTACTTTTGCATTGAGATCAAGTTAAATCTTTTCTGTGTACAGTAAACAGGACAATGACAAAAAGGAAGGGATTAATGTGCAATAAAAGTGCAATTCCCTCATCTCTCTTTTTTGCATGTTTCATAAATTCCCCTTACAGTAATTTCCTTTCTGGACCACTGAGCATCTATTTATACAATGTGGAAAGTCTTCAGGAATGTAGTTATATAGAACTTCATTTTTTGATAAACTGTCGCTTCCTGGGAAAAGAAAAAAAAAATTAAAAATCATCATTTATTTGAAAATTTGCCGAACTCTTTTGACTTTGTCAGAAAAACAAACGATGAAAGAAAAAATATCAACAGATAGTGTCTTTGCTTTGTTCCCTCCAAACTTCTCTGTGAACTTGAATGAAAATCATAAAAGAAGAGAGAACATTGCCTTCTGCTTATCCAAGAGGAAAAGGGAGCAGTTTATTTCTGCAAGTGTCTGCAGCTTTATCATTCACTCACTAGCAGCTGTCATTGTTATGGCACAGCATGTTGGAAGACGTTGCCTAAAAGCCAAATGAGTCAAATAAATAGCAAACAAGAGAGTCATCTTACAAAGAGCTACCCAAGGCCAGAGAGAAATCTAGGCAAATGATTTGCTAATGGTTGTGTATGAAAGCACATTTCTCAACTACTGCTGAATGAGTGTTCACCAGGTACTGACAGCTATCTGTTGGGTCGGCTGTGTGGTGTCAGACTGGGTTACTGACGTACCAGTAAACCACTATCAGTTTTTGACAGTTTATCAAAAACTGAAGGTCTGTATAACCAGCGGTGTAGCAACATTGATGCAACAGTTTGTTGTTCTCCTGCGTGTACGTGTTCTTGGATGTGTCCCACAACTAAGTCTGCGCATCAAGATTTAGACATTGAGAAAAAAGGTGGAAGGAACAGTGTGAAAGATTAGACTTGCAAATTTCAAAGTACAAGGTGTCAGTCTAGTCATTTTAAAACATCCGCTTAGAACAACTCACACAGTAACTGTAACATATTATAGAGAGCAACATGAATATGCAATCAGAACAAAATAGTTTTCAGAGCCTGATCGTCACCTCTGTCAATTACAGCAGTCACTTTCTGGGATGTTGTCTTGTCATTTTGACAGTGATTATACTTACGTGTGGTGTATTGCAGATAGTACAGTTCAGCTGTTTACAAAGAAAACTGTATCTTACACTTTCACTGTAAGAGTAGAACATTTTAAGCAAGAATAATACTCCTCATCATAATGCTTTCACCAAACTAGTCATGCATGACATCACTCGAGAAAATCATCCTCTGTCACAACTGCATGATGTGACCGACCCTAACAAAATCAAGTCAAGATGGAGGTTTGCAGACAGTATCTAAAACCAGTGTGACGGATTTTTCAGCTAATAATGCTCATAACAGAACATTTTTCTCCAAGTAAGCAAGCAGTTTTTAAACAAATCATTAACATTATAAGATTGTAAAAGCAACATATTTTAAATACAGCAAGTTATAAGCATCTGTTACCTGGCTGAACATTTATAGAGCTCCTGTGTGCAATGTTCATATTTATAAACAGATTTGTTCAAGATGCTATACACTGACTGTTCACTACTTCACAGTGATATAGAACAAGGCGAGACTTTTTTAAAGAGAATTTAAGAAAATTGTAGAATCATCATAACAAAAGAGGTAGGTAGAAATCTTTGTTCAATAACTACTCACAGGACATTATATTTTTAATAATAAATATATCAGTATATCCTCATATTCAGTTTGTTTGGCATGGACATTAGAGTATATGAAGGATACATATCTCAGTTGTCAATAATTATTAGAGCATAAATATCCTCCCAAGTTCTAGTTATAAAGGACTTTCAGAGATCAGAATGTAGACTGTATCAGCTAATTGAAAGTAAATAAAATAAAAGATTAGAAACTCCTTTATTATGTTTTTCTGCATTTGTTGTCTCTGTGATATCAAATAAGGAATCTTTTACTGGTGATGACTTTAGACAGAGATCCATGTAGATATAGTATCATATTTATTCCAGGTATTAAATTTTTAATCAAGGGCTTTAGACGTTGTTCTAATAATGATGTATTGGAGACAGCATGAGTAACAGTGTGATAAACACTGCCTCGAGAAGTGCAAATAACTCTGGACCAGTTACATTTTCAGTGATAACTTTTAGTGACCAAATTTGACATCAGAACTCTGAGCAATTAGAGCTTTCATATAAGAATTCTGAATGAAACTATTTAATAATTAGGTGGTAAAAAACATTTCAGAGCATTTTGCCTTAGAATTTTTGCATACTTTTCATTGTTACCCATCAGCACAGCTGAACAGCAACTGTGAAAATAGGCAGAGAGGACAATAAACCCTGATGAAATGCAAATTTGTTGAACCTACTGAGAATCTATATGGCCAGTAAAAGAAATCTGTCCATATAGACCCAACACTGAATGTATCACTTCTATGTTTGTTATCTCTACCAGTTTTTCCCATGTGGTGCTATTTGAATGATACCATTTAACTAGTGACAGTCAGAACCAAGCAGAGAACAATACATATTTCTAGATTCCAGAACATTAATAGTTCACTCAACTCCTCTGCACTCATTATGAGTAACATACTTGTACCTAAAGGAAAGGTTTTCCAGAAAGTTTAATGCTGATGATCTTATTCAGGTTTATTTGTCCTGGCACTTTTCGGCACATGGTAAAGGCAAAAACTGCAAAACCTGTCATCAGCAGTGTTAATATTTCTAGCAAAAGTACTCCCAAATATCTGTGACAAATAGAAGGGGTGAAGGGGCCTAATAAAGTATTGCCTCCCTCTTCGGAGTCAATTGAATAATTCAGAGATACTCTGCAAGCAAAATATAGCCAACTTAAAAGCATGGTTATTTAGTAGGTATAATACACCAAAGGCACATATGCTGTTATTTCTAGCTCCCCTAATTAAAAAGAAAAAAGTGTAGAATTATAGAACCATATTGAAGAGATTCAAAGTACAGCAACAATAGTATGGTTGTCATGGATGGCACAGGTTTAACAAGAAATGTCAAGAGGAATTTGCTTACCAAGGCACCCTAATTGCTTGAATACTGGTTGTAAAGTACTGCATATCCTTTCAATGGAAAATGCCTCTTAAGCTACTTCAAATTTTGAAGTGTTTGTTAACCAAATGTCATTTCAGGTACCTTTGCATTTTATTTCAACAGATAGAGTAGCAAACTGTTTCGGATAAATATTTTCTTCCAGTATTTTTTCCTGTCTGTTGAGGGCTTACTACCACCATGTCTTGGGTCAGTTTGTATAGCTGCTTTTAGCTCCACACACAGACTCAGCATATAAAGATATAAAGAACTTTCTAGAGAAAATCAATTCTATAATGACTCAACACACATAAAAGACATGAAAGGTTTAACAGGCTAATAATACCCACTTACTCACCACCCTCAGAAGACCCCTAAAGGCTATTTGATGGGCTGGGCAGGCATCAGGCAGAGAAAAGAAGTTGAACCACCAACACCTTCACCAGTAATATCAAAAAAGAAAAGGAAGGGAAATAGCCTATACAACTGAGAGACAACACATTTCATACTAATGGAAGGAAAAGCATTTTGTTAGTGCACAATTACCTTGTGAAACTCATTGCCAAATGTTCCTGAGGTCAGAAGATTTGCAGCACTCAAAGGCATAAATCTCTTCATGCTGTAAGAGCACTCAGAGTCATTCTGAACATGACAAGAGCAGCAAAGTGTATTCCTTTTTTCCACAATTGAATTAAGTTTGATGAAAATGAACATTTTTTATGGAGTCTAACATTTGTTTTTACACTCTTCTGGTGCAGCTGACAGTGCCCTGTACTAAGAGAACTTCCCTGCCCGACCATCCAGGAGCCACTCTGGCAGTCACTCTTGCACCACCTGAGCTGAGACTGAAGCCCCTTCCCAGCTACACCCCCCACACTCACACAGTCACACCAGGTTTCCTTACTGGATTGACCCCAGGTTTCCCAGAGCAGAGTCTCAGGTGTCCCAGCCATTAAAATAATTCCACCACGTGCAATAACAAACTAACAGCTTGAGCTGGTGCCTCTGAGGAGGGACCCAGAACAAAGGAACCCCTGGGCTTTTATCCCCTCACCGGTCTAAGCGTGGGAAGGTCTGGGATCATCGACTCCTGCCGTGTCTCAGTGTCCGGTCCCCTGGCTGGGCCACAGGTCCCCGGGCCCTTGTTGTGCCGAGGGTCGGCTCTTCACGGCCTCTTTGCCTGGGCTCCACCAGCCAGAGCTCAGCCTGCAGCTCCCACTGCAGCTGCACCCCGAGCTACCTCAGGGAACATGTTCCTCAAGGTCAGGTGTGGAAACGTTACTGAGCTGGATGGATCACCACCATGACATTTTGCGCTCCCAGGTTCTGCAGCAGATAAAATGTTTTGCTCAAAAAGCCTTGATATAAGACAACAGAAATGTATCTAGATCAAACCGGAACTGATTCCCAACACATATCCAAATATCTTTTTTTGTGCCATTTTAAATTTTTAATCTCAAAAAGGATTAGCCTATTAGGTATTATAAGCAGGTAAAGTAGGAATTCTAGTGATAATGACTAGATACTTTTTTGTTAAATGCTTTTCTAATGGATAAAATACATTAGGATTTTTCTAAAATTACTAAATGCAGTAATCAGAATATGAATTACTGAATATTAACTGAGCATACAACATCAATTACAGCATGAAAAAACAAGGTATTGTTACTTCTGTTACTTTGAAAAATCAGTCCCACTATTTTTCCCCAATTTCCCTCAGACTTGTCTTAGGGATAAATCATTCCTTAAGAGGATGATTCACTGTGTTGGCATAAAATATCTACTCAAAAATGCACTTTACAAACTGAAACATCTAGGGTCCATAATCATCTTGGGTAAATTTTTTAGCTCCAGAGAAATTAGTGGAAACATGCCAGATGATATACTGCATCTTGTTTATGAATTCCTCTCCCATTCCATGCTTTCTTGACGGGTATTCAGGCAAGGAAAGACCATTAGTTCACCTAATGTTTAACCTAAACATTATTAGTTCACCTAAATTAGTTTAACCTCCACTGTAATAGAAAGTTACAGCAGGATTGCAGCCTGCTCCCGCTCCCACCCTCTTCTGTAAATGCTACAATCTCACAGGCCAGAGTAGTTAAAAAACCCAACTGAAAAAAGAAACAGTGAAATCTGTAGATGGTGGGAGGGGTTATTATGAATGTGCATTATCTATAAGAAAAGGGCAGTTGCTGGTAAAGAATATAAAGCAGAAGGTGAGAACTGGAGTAAGTTCGAAGCAAAATAAAGCAAAAGAAGCGGATGACAGAAGGAGAGATCTACTGGCAGCAGATAAGGGGTTTCACATTTATATAGCAGTATTAATAAAATGTGTGAAAGTGCCAGATGACTCATACCAAAACACTTGTCTGTGCAGTCAAAGCAAAATGGTTCAAGCTGATCCTCAAAAAATACGAAGCATAAAGAACACACCAAAGAGATTTTCAGTGGGCTGAAATAGATGATAGATCAACAAGTGGTGCAAGCCTAAGTAGCCGAGTGAAGAGGTCAGCTTTAAGCGTTTGTCAAGACTGATGCTTGAACCTGCTGTCAGCAAGGCTCAGTCCTTGTGCACAGACTTGCAGGGAATCCTATGGTTCTTGCTGAGGTCACAAGCCCTGCAGACAGATGAAGGAAATGACACAACATCATTGGCACTGGGTGCCAAATGATCACAGAAAATGCTTCTTAGTGGGGCATGGCTTGAAAAAGCCAAACTTGGTGGAAACTGAATTTTTCACAAAACAAATTGCATAGAAATTCCTGGAGTCCATAGAAGTATTGGCCCTAAAGTTTGAGAGAGGTGGAGGCAAGCTGGAAAGCAGCAGGATGGAAGCTTCTGTTGATGCCTTAGGTTTCAACTTTCATATTTTCCAAATCCTGTAGTGCTTAGTGTGTAACTCTGAAGTGTCTTGTAGCCTGCTAACTTCTGCTCTCTCATGCCCACTAGACATAACAAAGTCTCTCCAAGCCTGCTCTCCAAGGACACCCAGACTGTCCTAGGCCCAAAAATCTGTAAACCAACATCTTAGAAGCAGGGGTAAGCTTGGAGAAATTACATCATTAACTGAAGTTTAATTGGAGAATTAACCCTGATATGCAAATGAACCAAACTTATAAAAGTGTGAAGAACTCGTGACTCAGGGTCCATCTTGGGTGTAGCCTCTGGCCTGCCCAGGGTGTACCTTTGAAGGCCCTTCAAATAAATACCTACCTTTATTCCTTTATTCTTGTCTATTCTGTTTTTTAGGTGGCCCCTCAGGCATCACTCTCAGGACATAAGGGTCTGAGCTCTTTAGAGATAAGAGTAGCAACGTTAGCTCTGGTGAACCCAGAACAATCTTTTCCAGTTCAGCCTCAACTAGAATTGCTTTAAAAGTGAGTATTGCTTTAAAAGAGATGTATTTTAGGCCCTGCTGCATATCTCTAGTGGTGAAATAAGAAATGATGTTGCAGTTGTTAATTCACAGACTGGTTGTCTTGTTTACCCTCCAATAAAAGAATTGCTGCTTGATTATAACTACAGAAAGGTTTTGCCATCCAGTCATATAGCAGATTTTTTCCCCAGGCCGCTCTCAGAGGACTGATGCTGCCCATTTCACAAACCAAATCATGGTACAACATGATGCAGTTCACATCCATCTGATCACAGGCTTTTAGCTGTTGCAAGCCTATCATATACGTCTAGCTTCTGAGGACCACATAGTTTTATTCTCACTCGTACAGAGCAAGCTCATACCAGGGAGATTTATCTAGAGACTATGAACACACTGGGCCAGCTCCTCAGCTGAAATCCCTGGAAGTCCACAAATTTATTGTTAGCTGAAAGTCTGTATTTTTTTTCTGCTGACAACTTGCCTTCCTTTCACTGAAACAAACAGAGCAAAGTGTTCCTCACACCCAACACACACATAGACAGGTGCAAAGGCGTGTGTATGCATGCATTAGAACAGCATTACATGAACCTAAGGCACCAAGTAATACCCAAGGCTGACACCTAAGAATAATAATCTATTTTTCTTTGTAATGGCAATACATTTGGAAAATAAAAAAAAAAAAAACTTGTTTAGCAAAGAAACAGGGGTGTAAGGTCCTTCCACTGAAACCGTTTCACAATAGTCTACCTTCTGTCAACTGTTTAAACTTTGAAACTTAGGTACTTTTTCACCTTTTTTATGTAGATAGAAAAAAAAATTGATGGGGATCTATATCTCAGTACTGTTTCTTATACAGATATTGGTATCACAGCAGTTTCTTCACACATTTAGCAAAGAAAGATAAACAAGAGCAGACAATTTTTTTAAAACAGAATAAGCTAGAATATAAAATTACCTGATTCATTGCAAAACAAGTTCAAGTAATTAAAATAACATGGCAGAAACTGCAATTGGGAACAATGGCCCTGAAGATGTTTTCTTTTCCATTAAAGAAGGCCTTCTGGCTGAGACAATGGTGTCTGCATGCCAAAGCTGGGACAGCGACAGTGTGGTGTTGCTGTTGGGAAGTGCCTGCAGCACACAGGCATTTGTTTCTCAGATTTCTCACTCTGCTCTGTACCTCAGTGAACGTTCAGCCCGAGCAGGCTCAGAAGTGACACTAAAAGGCTGGGTGGGAGATGCTAGTGCAGGGGTGTCCAGGCAGCTGTGTCTACCATTCAATCTGCAGCAGTGTGGACCAGGTGAAATTGCTTCTCCGTGTCCCTCCCTTCTCTCTGTCCCAGCTTCTGCTGTGTAAGAGAGCAAGTCAAAGGAGAGAGGATAGGTGAGAAGCAGGACAAAAATGTCTGCCTGGGATCATGGCACATGTATTTTGTGGGTTAGCCCACGGTGGTCTAACACAGAGGGAGAGGGTTAAACAACTATTTCTCTTCCCAGTGCTGTTCCTGGAGAGATGCACTTCTGTGTGATCTGCTAAGATTGTTTATAACTGCCTCAGTTAAGACGCTGCTATTCAATAGCCACAGTTTCAGTTTGGCAGTTCCAATCAGTTGTTCCCTTCTACCACATTTCAGAAAGCCGGCACTGCTTAGCTGAAGACGAGTGAGCAGGCAAAAAATTTTCACCCATAGACGAACATGAGTGAGAGTTCAGGGATATAAGCATAGCCTACACACCACATCATTGCTTGTGAGTGACAGAATCACAGAATATACTGAGTTGGAAGGGACCCACAAGGATCATTGAGTTCAACTCTTAGGTGAATGGACCATACAGGGATCAAATCCACAACCTTGGTGTTATTAGCAACATGCTTAATCAACTAGGTTAATCAGCCAAGCCTGACTTATCCAAAGCAGTCATCTGAATATCCTATTTGAGACAGCAGCTACCATAACAAAGTCTTGCAGGAGAGCACTTCAGCTAGTAAGAGAACACAGAGGGAAGATGCCAGCTTCCACTTCATTAGTTCCTTTATGCACCAAAACCAGTGATGTTTCCTAGGGTCTACGTGCACAGATTTAGTACACTCATTATCTGGGGGTGGGAGGGAAGGACACGCTGTGTACATCCATTACACAATGTTTCAAAAATTTTCTGTTGGACAAATAGAAAACTCTTGTCCATCCAAGTGAATCACATAAAAGATAATATTCACATCAATTGTCAAGTAAGGAAATGTAAAGAAGTATAAAGCTTCCACTAGTAATGGTCCTTTGTCATTGCTTACCAGCTAAATATGTTCAAAATAATAGTACTGAAAAAAGGTAGTATATTTTATAAACAATAAAAATACAATTACTAACATACACTTTTACTACTAACTTTTACTACTAACTTCAGAAACCTTAAAAATCGTAGAACCTTACTAGTCCTCATACTTTAGGGAAGTTTGTCAAAATTCTTTGTATTTTGCAGAAACAATTCAGCTATTTTTCCAAACTCACTTATGAATTTCAAGGGGAATTTAGAGAGGCAACCAATATTAATAAGACACTGTCAGTTGTTAGGAAGTGATTAGGACCCTGGTTGTCTTATAGATCCCTGTGCAGCTAGAGTTATCCATTAGAGTCTGCTAAGCCACTGATTACTCTGATTAAGAAATTCCCCTCACCATCTCTGAGCAGATTTCACTGAAAGGTTTGTTAACTTTTGCTACAATTTTGAGACTCTCTAATAAACATTTTCAATGTTTCCAGATTTCTTAATGTGCAGTCTGACACACTTAAAAAATGCCTGGCTTTCCATAAACATGCGAATAATTCACTTTTAATAAGTTTACTACTGCTATTTAGGAAAAGACGTAAATAGACTTGCTAATATCCTCTAGATGTCTTGCTCTGCTCCACTGCTCATATAACGAGCATTTGGCACATGGTATCTCCCTTACACACAAAGAGAGAAATCCTCTATCTCTCAATGTAATACAGGTTATGGAGAAATTTGGAATGAAGGATTTCATCAACAATTAAGCTGCTTCTTTGGGTCATCAGTTGTAGTCTAAGCTTTCAAGAGCAATGCAGGGTTTACTGGGAGCGCTGGTAATGGCATTTTTTTTGTTTTGCCTTTATAAACTTGTGTTGTTCAAACTGCTAAATCTTCCTGTCTCTCCTTTTCTCTGTCTGCCTCACAACACCAGTAGGAGAACAGTTATGTTGCTGCTGGGCTTCTTTCTTTTTCCACTGGCCATCTGATGACATGCAGTATCCTTTGAAATTATTCTCTTGAAGTTCTGGGGGATCAGTACTGAAGTGTGCCAAATACCACAACTTCCTCCCACTCCCTATAAACCAACTAAGTAGATTCTCTTTGAGAAAACAATATTCCTCCTTGCTAAGAGGCAAGAACTGCAAGAAATGCGGACTTTGCTGCTTAAGGAGCTTTTGCATTCAATTCATAAAATATTTCATTGCACTGGAAAGGTAATGATCAGTCTGCCCAGCCAAAAACACTATGACACATTGGCCAGGTCAGAGAAGATTAGAGAGCAGTTTTCCTTGAGATCAGCTCTCCCCTCTTACAAACAGAATGGAGAGTATTTAGGAGTAAGAGTGTCTGCACTTAGATATTTAATTTGAATATGCATAAGAATCATTAGAGGTATAAGCTCTTAGCTATGGAGAGGCAATTTTAATCTAACACAGATTGCTTGTATCCTTATAGTCAAAAAAGTAAGCTCTGGAATCACCAGAATAAATAAAAAATTTGGAACAAATTCAGGCAGCAGCTGCAGACTTGAGTGTGTGTATGTCCTTGAGTCAGTTTTCATAACAATGCATAGACAAAATGAGAAAAATGCTTAATTTTTATCTTCTTAAAAGATTGGCTGGTAATTTTCATCTTTGTAAAGTGAAACAAAAGTGAATCTCAGTGATGGCATTTTCCTTTCAGTTATCACAGCTATGCAAGGAACACGTGAGGAACAGAGAAATGAAGCCCCCATTTCTAGGTCTCTGAGAGTGTCACAATGAAGATTAAAATCCTGCAAATGTCAACCACTGGGTTGTAGCAGATAAAAATAGATAGGAGGCAATAAAATACAGAAAACCATTTTCCAAGAAAACTGAGACCAATTCAAATTTCAGAAATGGCACCAGTTTTATTTAAACAGAGGAAGGAGTCTTAATCCAAAATAATCTGAATTGATATTCAGATAGGTTATCCCACCATTCTTTCACCTACTTTGGCTTATTCTGGTATCCCTTCACACCATTTATAAAAAGAAAAATTAAAATAATATGCTTTGGGTTAATATAACTTCAGAATTATACATATTCTTGTGCAATAACTGAGCTACCTTGTCTGTCAGGAAAGGCTCAGAGAGCTGCAATTGATCAATCTGGAGAAGGCTAGGGAGGGTGTGTGTGAGGGGAGGATTACTCATGTGTATACAAACCAGATGGGAGTAAAGAAGACAAAGCAAGATTCTTCTTAGGGGTACCCAGCAAGCAGGTAAAAAGCAAATAGCACAAATAGAATCACAACGAATACCACTTAAACACTAAAAAACTCTCACACGTTTGCTGTGGGGGTGATCAAACAGTTGAGCAGGTTGCTCGGAGAGGCTCTGGAGACTTCATTCCTGAAGATATGCAAGTCCTGACTGGTTATGGTCCTGGGCAACCTGCTCCAAGAGACCCTGCTTTGATGGATCGGTTAGGTGATCTCAGAGGTGCCAGTTACAGAAATGCTGTAGCTCTGCAAATGAACAGCCTTAGATAAAAACAACAGAGATAAAGAAAAAGAAACCCAAAATACAGAAGCGACATATATATTCTAAGATTAAATTTTATTTAATGTAAAAAATGCTAATCTAAATGTTTAGACTGCTATTCTGTCTTGTCTTACCTACATATGTGGTAGTGCTCATTGTAGGAAGACTACATGGGGTACGGGAAAGATTGCTTAAAAGTGAGAAAACTAGTAGGGAAGAAGGAAACAGGAGACTTCATGGGAGCTAACTATTTAGCAAATGTGAAGCAACAGAAGCTCTCCTGAGCTCTGAACACTGCTTGACACAATGCAGTCCCACAGAGTTCTGTGAACATCTGTGTCTTTCTATAAACAATGTCTTGCCTTGGAAGGGAAATCTTGCTGTTTATCTAAGGCTGTGTCATTTGAAAATCTAATATATAGCACTGTGAGGATAGTATCAATAGTAGGTGTGTAAAAGAGATGACAAGGGATGCATTGTGGACCAATTCTGCAAGCCTGTCTGACAAATACTAGGGGAATTGCATAAAGACTTCAGGTGTCAAAAACAGTCCTTATGGGTATCCAAAGCCTGTAACTACTAACACAGGAAACTATTTGGATTTTCAATTTTGTGAAAAGGTTTTGCTCTACTGATGATGAGGTAAACGGCTGGCCTGCTGAGGTCTAGTGCACCCTCTGGTCTTTGTCAGCTTGCAAATCACATTGCTTGTCCCAGTGTGAAACTGAGGCAACACCAAAATAACTATATAGCACCATGTCCACTGATTTCAGAAATCTAAGCGCCAGGCCTGAAGAGCCATTCTCTTCCTTTCTCCTGAACACTCAGTTAAGTGACTCAAATGTTTTTCAACCAAATACTTTAAAATTAATTTCTTTAGAAACCCATCACCCCGGAAGATACGATGCCATTGCCTGTAGTTCATTATTTCAGAGGAACTTAGTTAGACTTAACTCACATGAGTATTTAAATTAATAGACTTCATTCTTCACCTATTTCCTTGGATTTTTTTATCCATGAATTATGTTTTTCTCTTGCTGTTCTATAAAATTAACTGCACTATTGCTAGTGGAAATAATTTTACCATGTGTATTAGTTTTACTAAACTGAATCTCAGTGTTTCTGCTGCCCCTCATTCCCCAGCCATTTCTCTTTGAGATAAACCTAGGGAAACCTCTTCTGGTTCAGATCCTGGCCAAGGAACCAGTGTGATGTGTCGTAATACTCTCTGACTTCGGCTAACCATCATGGTTCAGTTCATCCTTCAGTTTCATTCTTCAATTCCACATCACCAAAAGAGTGGGGATAATATGTCTTTTCTGCTGGCCTTAACTCTCACCTGTGTGGAGGACAAGACCTCTGCAATAAGCACCACCTCTCTTGGTACACACCACAATATGGCCTGTAAAATGTTGAACAAAATAACTGAGAGGTCATGCTGCAGCTGTTTGACTCAGTACAGAGAGATGGCCAGTGTTTAACCAAGACAAAGACAGTCCCTGGAAACCTCTGTCCAAAGTTTTGAAGCTTACAGCAGAGCTGAACAGAGTGATCTGTACACTAACCCACGCAGGCTGCATTGGTTCAGTGAGGAGATATTTTCACAAATTTTACCCAATGATCAGCCTCTGCAAGGCTCATCCACAGCAGTGACCTCTCTGGCACGAGAAGGCATTTTAACAGTGCTGTGTGTATAAAGGTTGCTTGGTCCAGTCCTTGTGTTTATTCTTTGCTAAAACACAAAATAACCAAGGGAATTTTAAATTTTTGTTTGTGATACTATTGTTTGGCTAGAAAATTTATCTCTATGTATGTGTACATGAACAAAGATAATATTTATTCACTTATGATAAGTTTTTTTTTAAATTGCATTGATTTTAAAAGGTAACTACATTATATGGTGTACCCAGTTCCTGTCCCTTCCTTACACGAAAAATAATTAAAGATCTTTCTTCTTTAATTTTGAAAAACACTACAATTTTTCCTTGCTTTGTCAATGTTCTGCTATGTAATCATATATGAAAGTCTAGTATAATCAACAGCATTCTTAATATGAAATACTGTTATTTTATCATCTCTGGTAACTTCTTCAATATGCCAAGCCCTAAAGGTAAAACCTTTCCACCCTCACACTGCATTGCAGTCTGGTTGGCACGTGTGAAAGACAAGCATTTCAGGAGAGGAGTCAGGTGACCAGGAATACTTCTCCAGTTATACAAGTTGCAGAATACTGGCAGGTCTTTTCTTTGTCCAGCCTGCAGGGGTGGGGATTTGGAGAACCTTTTGGCCCTATCAGAATCTAGTGATATTCTGATAATCTGTATTTTAGCCACTGAGATGGAAACCTTGCTCACATCTTTGAAAACTCAAATTTTCAGTGAAATGCAATGAAAGCTCTATACTCCACGGGCTTGTGTACTAACATGGAAAAATGAGTAAGAACAAAAGGAAAGAGAGAAAGAGGGATGCTGCAACTGACACCACAGCGTGCTAGTAGAGTACCAGACAGAACAGGGAGTGATGAGAAGTACAGTGGAAAGAAGAAAAGACATGGTCATAAAGAAGTCAAATGAAAATAATTAAATGGGAACTACTAAAATTAGCCAAAACTCTAACAACGACACAGTCAGAAGGATGGGAAATCAGTGGGTATTCATGTCATGTATGAAAGAAAAATGTGTATGTGCAGAAGGCCAAGACAGAGAAACACAAGGGCATGGATGGGAAGTTCTCTGTTTATGGTAAGGTAAAGGATAGCCCCTCTGAAAGCATTTGACTAGAACAAGAGGTAGCTATGATTCAAGATGAAAAGGGATCAAGGCTGAACAAGGTCACAGGTCTGAATGAAAAATGGCCCACACTGCTGACAGTGATGGCTTGGGATATGAAGGTGGTTTTAGAGAAAACGGTTTCTAAAGGGTTTGGTTTTAACAATGCCAAGTGAGTCAAAATTCACAGGGGATGGCAGTAAGGTCAGTTGACACATACAGTTGGATAGATGGTGACAGAACCTTTAAAGGGCCATAGATGCATCACTGTCTGTAAGAGGAGTGAGAACTGAAACCAAAATTACATCTCTGCCCAGAGACTATTCCAGGATGTAAAAAAAGAAGGAAAAGAAAAATGTCCGACCCCTGTGGAAAATCAGACAGAACAGGAATACCTAATGAAAAATATACCAAAGGCTGAGCGTTTTCACTTCTTGGAACAGACACCAGGTTTTCTTCCTCTTACAGGGTGAATATTTGACAGGCTGCACTATTTGAACTTGCATAAGAGTAGTAATTATCAATTAAATAATTTGAGTAAGTAAATGAAATATTCACATTCCTAGTTTGCTTTCAGGCAGTAAGTTCCTTATCAATATTTATTTCCTCAGTATTCACAACCACTTGTGGCAATTTACAGTCCCTCCAAGTAAACAAAAAATAATAGAAAATACTATTGTAATAATTTCAAACTACTGTGTAACTTACTCCCCTCTTTCAGAATGCATTTGCTATACTTTAATTATACTCCTCTACTAGAATGTGTTTCAAAGTACATACGAAGGCTAAACAAAACAACATCCTATACTTGTGCCATTTATTGTGACAGTCTGACAACTTGTTGTGACAAGCGTAACAGATTGGGTAGCAAAAGCTGAGCAGCAAAGGCTGGCTGGCTGACTTTTGTTTCAACAGATGATACTCTTGCTTGCCTGCATTTTTAAGAGTGATCAGAACTAGAAAGACCATTTTCAAAGTAATTAAAATCTCCTTAAAGCTGCAATGTAAGCAGTGCTGCAGCCTTGGGGGAAGAGGCAAAGACATAGCCTTATCATCCACACAAGGCCTTAGAGGAGAAATGAACTTAATTGCTTGCATGCAGGAAATTTGGGATGTAGGCTTCTTCCTGATTCAGTACAGATTGATCGGTAGCTTGAGTCAAGGCTGGGCTGAAGATGATGCCACTGAGTCACTGCTAAAAATCAGTTTCCCAGTCTCTACTCCTGAAGGCAGGCTGTCAGGGCTTGGCCAAGAAATCAGATCACTGTTCTCATTTCCTGTGCTGTGAGGTGTTGGTTTGGAGTCATAGAATCACAGAATATCCTGAGTTGGAAGGGACACACAAGGATCATCAAGTCCAACTGTTGGCCCTGCACAGGACACCCCAAGAGTCATGGCATGTGCTTGAGAGCACTGCCCAAACTCTCCCAGTGGTGGCTTGGATAGGCTGGGGAAAAAAACCGTTTTAGTATTAGATACATATCCGTTTGGCAAAAGAAGAGGTGCTTTAGGTATCACTGGACAGCTGAAGTGCTCAGACAGACAAAGGCCCTGCAAAAAATCACCATTTTGCTCAAATGTATGGAAACCCCAAACTTGGAAACTTCTTGCTGGGCAACAGAATTGCCAGCAAGAAGCTTCTGGAAACAAAATTTCCAGGCAGCCTCTGGCTGGCTCTGCTCATGACTTCAGCACCATCAAAATCCACCAGACACTAGTCCATGACCATGAAGACCTTGGCCAAAACTCAAAATACTTCTAAAAAGATCTGGAAACGTGCACACTAGTATAGTCAAAAGCATACGGAATGTATTTGAAAGACATCTACAATATCCCAGACAACCAATTTTGCAGAATTCATTAGCCACATACTTGACTGCACAAATAATAACCAGAGACTGAAGCAAGGAGAACAAAACTGTACTGGAGGTGAAACTCTCAGATCTGTTTTTATTTTCCTGCAAGCAAAGCAGCCGAACAGATTAGCAGAGTTCATAACAAAAAGCAGTTATTACAAATCGGAAGTGCACAATACCTCTTAAAATGCTGGTGTACCACCAGTAAACACCATATTAATACATTGTGACAATCATTTAATCAGATGGAAACCTGATGAAGATGGAGCAATTAGTCATGCGGAGGCTGTACTGGAACCAGGAAACATAAGAAGTCCTAAAAAAAAGGAGACAGAAATAAAAGATGCATATAGATAGTCAAGCAATTATGTCTGTGTTCATCCAGCAGAAGGAAGTTTGAGGATAGAGGAGACATTTTTTTCTTGTGCTGTGCAAACATCACACAAGATACTTAAAGAGAAGAAAATCACTTCAAAAAATGCTCCAAAATTCCACAATTCTAAGAAAATGGCCTTTTAAGTATCCTATTCTAAGCATATTTAAACTTCAAATAAATACAACAGCAAGAAGTCAGGAAATGCTACGAAAAGATGCAACAGAAGGATTTAGGGTTCTCTGGGTGTCCTTTCTTTTTTTTTTTTTTTTTTTTTTTTTTGGACCCCAAAGCCAGGCAAAAACCCAGCCCAAGCAGACAAAGAGAAAGGGAAAATAATCATCTGACTAGCGTACTTTCCAGACTCTGTAGAGAACACCAAAAGTTGCTGAGTGCTCTTCCATAGCTGAAGACAAGTGTTGGTACTTCTAACAGTGCACAGGGTACCACTGGCTCTTATACCCATGCCCCAGGAAGGCTGACAGCATCCTCAGTACTTCCACCTTTGAGGGGCTCAAAGCCCCTTTTAAGGCATATCAATAGCTGTCATCAAACTCTTGAGTTTTTCCCACTAACATGACAGGCTCACCCGGGGGGTCAGCTTGGCCCTCCTGCCCCACCTCGCTTTTCCCTCCCTATGGTTCCCTGTCCGCACTTGTCCTGCCCTGCTCCGCCGCTCCCCCGAGACAGCTCATGGCTGTGACGAGCTGGTGCTCCGGTGTTTCCCTGACGGAGCAGACGCTGCCCGCACCCAGCCCGCAGCCGCCGTTCGCCGGCGCCAGAGACGCTGCTGCCGCCGCTCGGAAACCGCGCCGGCTGCTCGCAAGAGCTGCACAGGCTTATCGCTGCTTGCAGCACACATGCTCCGTCTGCCGAGCTGACGCTAACCGGGCGCCCGGGGTACAGCGGTAACAATCTATCCCTGTCTTCTGTTTCTTTCTCGGTCTCCCTTTCTCCCTCTCTGCTCCCTTCATTTGGTAGGAACACTCATCTTTCGTTATCAATAAACAGTTCTCAGATATAATATTGCCGCATTTGCACTTTATTTTTGTCCGAGAAATCTATCAAAAAGAATCCTTCCTGACTCCCCTTTTACAGCGGGATGGGACACATGGGAAAGTCTGGAATCGTTGGCTCCTGTCGTGTCTCCCTGGCTGGGCCACAGGTCCCTGGGCCCTTTGTTATGAAAGAGTCAGGGAGCTTGGGCTCTTGCCCCGAGAGCTCAACCTGCAGCTTGCACACTGTGCTATCTGCACCAAATATATTCTCCAACACTACTTCTCCACTCTCCTATATATTCACACCTGACTCATGCATACTCCAGACAAGACGTATGTTCTTTGAAAAGAGTTTAGAAATCGAGCAGCCTGAGGACATGGGGCAAGTAGAAAGCATGCCCAGAAAGTATGCTAAAGATGGCAGGATTCAGAACAATTGATTTGCTATTACAGAGTAGTTCTGCACGGGCAAAGGCTAACCTTTATTTTCTAAATTACATTAATATTGCTGAAGGAAATATCTATGGAACTGGCACTGATAATGATAATGTCTAATTTGTGACAATAAGGCATTTTTATAAGAAACTATTTCTTGGCAGCTATGGCTACAACATGGATAATACGCTGCATTCTATTTCAACATGTCTGCTTAGTGCTGTGTAGATGAGATCATTAGTCACCTGTTTGGCCTGTGGAACATGGTAGCGGTATTCTGTGACAGCAATTTGGCAATTTTCATTGTGGTGCTGGGTGTTTTCTGCACAAGGCTGTTTTCTGATTGTACACCACCACTGTCGTCCACTACTGCTCTGCAGCAATCAATAGGCCTGTACAAAAAGACAGCAATACTGCAATTAATTTCTGACAATTTTGGCATGTTAAAACAAGGATTATTAATATTCCCAAGGATAATCACTCTAACCTAGTTTAGCCAATCAGCCCTGTAAATCTGGCAATAAATAGCAAACCTCACATAAAGCAATAGAAAATTTGGGATGAAAATGAAATCAGTTGGTGGTATTTAATCATACTTCAGAATGCTGAAATTCTGGCGTTAATTTTAAAATGAGAAACGGTGTAATGATGATAGTGTAACAAATCTCTCACACTCTGAAACTGAGATGCTTGCACAAAAGACTGTGGCATTAAACAACATGAGGTTCTGTTTTGTGGCTGAACTCTTTATTTCACATCTTATTTTTCCCTTTTTTTTCACCTGGAAGGAACTATTTAATCCAATTGTTTACTATGACCAACTGTATTGGTTTGACAAGGCCTGGTTTTTGGTAGCAGGGGGGCCACAAAGGCGGCTCCTGTGAGGAAGCTGCTGAAAGCTTCCCACCATGTCCGGCAGGGCCAAAGGCTGATGGCTCTGAAGATGGACACACTGCTGGCCAAAATTGGGCCAATCAGAGAGGCTGGTAACGCCTCTGTGATGAGATATTTAAGAAGAAAATCAAAACAAAGTCACAAGATTTTGGATTCTAGGCAGAGAAGAGGAGGAGGCAAGAACATGTGAGGGAAACAACATGGAGACACCAAGCTCAGTGGAGAAGGAGGGGGAGGAGGTGCTCCAGGCGCCGGAGCCGAGGTTCCTCTGCAGGCCCTGGTGATGACCATGGGGAAGCAGCTGTGCCCCTGCAGCCCACGGGGATCCACGGGGGATGCAGAGATCCACCCGCAGCCCGTGGGGGAGGTGCCCGTGCCGGAGCGGGCGGATGCCTGGAGGAGGCTGTGATCCAGTGGGAGACCCGGTGGAGAGAGAGGGCCCTTGCTCCCAGGCTGGAGCAGCCTGTCCTTGGAGGACCGCACCCCGTGGAAGAGAGAGCCACGGCGCAGCAGTTTTGGGAGGGCTGTGTGCCCGCGGGAGGGGCTCACGCTGCAGCGGGTGCGGTGCGGCTGCTGCTCCTGAGAGTGGAGCCACGCCGGGGAAGGTCACAGAGAACTGTCTCCCGTGGGAGGGACCCCACGGCCTCACAGGGGAAGGACTCCTCTCCCGGAGCAGCAGAAGAGAATCTCGGTGACGGACTGACCAAACCCCCATGCCCTGTCNGGGGGGGGAAGGTGTTCTAAGGGCTTATTTTACTTCTCATTATCCTCCTCTGATTCTGTTAGTAATAAATTCACTTCACAGCTTAAGTTGAGCCTGTTTTACCCTTGAAATGTTTCTCCTGGTCCTTATCTCACTCATGAAGCCTTCGTTAATTTTTTTCCCTTTTCCTTCCTCTGCCCAGCTGTGGGAGGGGAGTGTGAGCGAGCGGCTCTAGTGGGTGCCTGGCATTGAGCCAGCGTCAAACCAGACACCCACTTCATAGCAAAAGTCAAAGAGCCTTACTGAGTTATTTCTGCATCAACTTGCCATGAAAAATATAGAGATTTCCTTTTTTGTTCTTAAAAAATCAACAGTATAAAGGGATTGATAAGATCTCTTTCCACTCATTAATGCCTCAGCCTGAAATTACAGGTTTCTTCTGTGATGATGTTCTTGGTGATGTGGTTTGGAGCACAGGTGGTCCCCATGAAAAAACATCTTTATCTACAGGTAAAGCAGTAGAGGTTGCCTGTACCGGTTACCTGAACACAGCTCAATCACCAGCTTGTGATGATCCTCTGTATTTAATCATCTGTGTGATTCCTGCAGAGTTTTCACCTGTGCCAATTGAAGCAGGAGTTCTAGAAATCACCCATCACAAAGGAACACCACCTGAGTGTGGGGAGAGATAGGATGGAATTGAGCTGCGGGCTGTGAGATGCCTGCAGAACGCCATGGCAGCACAGAGAAGCTGGTCTCTGCCTGACCTCAGGGGGAAGAGATGCCACAGGGCAGAGCCTTGCAGAGAGGAGCCTGCCAGAAGCTGCCAGAGGGGTGGGCAGTGCATGATCACCCCCATATTAGGACATTAAGAAAGTGTGTTACTGACATGCAATGTGTGATAGGTTGCTTAGTGAAAAATACCATATAAGGAAATACTAGGTCTTGAAAAAGTATGTAAAACCAGCTCGTTTCTTTGAATAAATGTCTCAGATTCCCTGCCGGTCTGAGTCTGTGCCCTAGTCATCTCGTCACCCGAGGAAAAAGCAAAAAAAGATGAACAGTTCAATACAAGCTTCATAATGACTACATATTTTGAGATCTAGCAGGCTGCTGCCTGGTCTGTGCAGGAAAATGACAAATGAATGCTGTTTAACATTTTGCTTGAACAGTTTTTCCATTCAGAAAACTATTTGCAATACAATAATGAGAAAAGCAGAACCGTGAAGCATTTCATAAGGCTGATTACCTTTCTAGGACATATAATTTGATACATGCTTTGTTTATCCAGAGTAAATTCAGTGCTTGAAAAGATTAATTGAACCTATTTCATGCTACTTGTACATGTTCTCACAGAGGAAGTAACTTATATTTTTTTTACTTATTGACTTTCGCACAAGAGCTTGCAATACAGGAGCAAGAGTAAAATGACTTTTCTAAATTTAGCAGTTCATAAATCTTACAAGATACCAGTCCATCCAGTAGTTTGTTGTTTTGCGGTTTTTTTCCTTCTTTCATGCCTTTTTTATATATCCAAAAAAAATAGGAGCACATGCAGGAGATGCACAGTTACTTGCTTTTGTTTTTCTCCTCTCCCAGGGTACAAGAGGCATCTGTCAGCTTATTCATGCTCTGCCCCCTACTCTCTCTCCCTCTCTCCCCATAAACACATAATGCATGCAGGTGTGCATACACACACGTATGCATGCACGTACATTAATTTTCGACTCTTCAGCCAATGGACGAGAAACTACTTTGACTTCGAAGCACAAAGCCCTCTGTTTTGGAGCAGCTGTGTGACCTGGTTCATGTAGCTGGCTGAGGATTAAACTGTTATCATCCCAGCTACATTCATCAGGTGAATGATCTTGAAAAACGTTATGCTCTGCATGTCTTTTCCCCTATGCACTTGATGTTCATGTCAATGCCTTGGACAGCAGCTTGTCATTTAGTTGTTCTGTGCATAACACACTGGATGGATGCCTGAGCTCTAACGGCTACAGGTTTTCAAAAGATAAATGGTACTATTGCCACACACACTGGTTCACATGTTGTTCATCAGGACTAAAGACTAACTTAGATGTGCAGTTGTTCACTCCACACCTTGGGCAAAAAATTCTTCAGAACTCAGCATTCTAGAGCATCCTAAGAGGGGACTTTTCCTCTACTTTCCATCAGCCCCTGCTAATACAAAAGGTTTGCTTCAGTTAATTTAGTTCCCCTTTTGGAGACCGCTGAATATATACCTAGATGAGCAGGTTGCCTAGCTAGGCTTGGGATATTTCCAGGTCTTCTGTCACTCCATGGCAAAGGCCATGAAACCTGTTGAAGTGCAGACAGTTCTAGCCTACTGGAAACTGACACTTGAAACTTCTTAAAACTGAGGCATCAAGCATCTGTGACACTGCTGATGATTTATCTACCAATAAAATGTTCAATGGATATGCATGACAGCAGCAGCAACATTTTCTGCAGCCACCTTTTGAATTCTGGTCCAGTTAGGAGATAGAAACATGCTTCATCCCCATAGTTTCACTACAATGTGATGAACCTAGAAACTCTTTTGAAGCACAGCAGGTGGTAGCAAAGGAGGAGCCCTGTGCAGTGCACCCTGGGTTATTATGTATTTCTGACAGGATGAGCTGCAAACAAGATCCCAGTCCTACATGAACAGGCTCTGCCTGCATGTAGAGCAAGGTAACTCTGGTGGGTTTATCTGCTCTCATGTCTCTCCTGAGATTTCAAGTTATCCCAGTGTGAGAGACTGGAGAAAACCATTACTTGCTCAAAACAACCAAAGCGTGTGTGTGTGGCAGGGTGGCAAGGCTAGCTCTGCAAAAAGTGGGATGATGCACTTCTCCATATCCCACCTCCCTGGAGCTTCTAGTCCAGCTCCAGAATGGTTATCAGCCACGGGCACACTGGAAGCCCCATGTAGAGGGGAGGGTCCCAGGAGGCCAAAGCAGATAAAAACAGTTGCACAAAGACATACCCTCTCTCTTTCTAACTTCCTCTTCTTGACATCTGGGTAACTTAAAGTGGGATGGGTTAGAGTTTGCTAAGTCAATGCCTTGTGAAATATTTTGACTGAATGTTTTAAAATTTGCCAGGTACCCTTATTTTCTAAAGTTTGCCTGTAAAAGTTTGTTTAACCTCCTGAGAAGGTTGTGTTTCTCCCAGATGCCTGCCTCAGGGTATAAAAAAACTTTAACAAACACGTCAGGTGAGTCCAGGGCTTTACACTCCAGGTCTGGTAGATAAGACACCTTCTTCTCAAAAGGCACCTGGAAACCAGGCAGAATATCCAGGGAAAGTGAAAAAGCCTCAGATAAGGTTATGTGGGTTGCTAAATCCAACACCATTGCTGACTGTTGTCTAAGCTTACAAAATTACGCGAGGGGAACTCTGGAAGAGGTTTGATGCATCTCATTTCCTACCCTGAGCCGATTAATGCAGCTCAGACCTTGTCCTGGGTTTGGCTGGGATAGAGCTGATTTTTTTTAGAAGCAGGTACAGCACTCTGTTTTGGATTTAGTATGAGAATAATGCTGATAACAACTGATGGTTTGGTTGTTGCTAAGAGTGCTTACTCTGAGTCAAGGACTGTTCGGTGGCTCATGCTCTGCCAGTAAGGAAGTGAACAAAAATGTGGAGGGCAGCATGGCCAGCACAGGGCATCTGAACTGGTCAAAGGGATATACCACAAAATAGACTAGTATATAAATCAGGGGAGTTACCCAGAAGAGGACCTATCTGGGTTTCGCATTGGCCAGCAAGTGATGAGCAGTTGTATTATACATTACTTACTTTCCTTTGGTTCTCTCTCCTTTATTACTATTACTAATACTATTATATTTTACTTAATTTCAATTATTAACCTGTTAACCAACAAGTTTCACTTTTCTCCCCCAGTTCTCCTTCCCATCCCAGCGGGGTAGGGTGCTGAGTGAGCACCTGCGTGTTATTTAGCTGCCAGCTGGGGTTAAACCACAATGCTTTCTCTTCACCACAAGTAGAATTCTTAGCAGCAGCTGACATGAAGTCACGTTGCTTACTCACACTCTGCAGGTAGGTGCAGCGGGAGTGATGAGCTGGTTTACACAAAGCAGCACTGGAAAGCAATGGCTGCCTGTGCCAACTGTAAGGGCTGTACCATCATACCTCTCCCTTCTATTTAGTGCAACACCTCCACCATGCCCTGCCCTCTCCTCAATAGCCTGTACCTTCCATCACAGGACTCCAGGCGTAGTCCCAGGCATCATCCCACTAATGCCAAGGATACCCCCAGCTCTGGGAATGGACCAAGGCTTCCAGTCAAAGGCACTTGCACCAACAATACCTGAGCCATCTGCCGGGGACACACCAGTCTCCGAGCCCCTGCCCATCCCAAGGATAATTTGCAGAGGCTGTTGAAACTAAACAGAACAAAGGGAGCCGCCACATTCATTCCTAGGAGATGCTAGAGAGCTCTCAGCAGCCAATAGCCAGAATGGACCACAGCAATGCCACCACTATGGTTCACATCACGTGGCCCCCCAGGCCTGCCAGGGCCCTGGCTCCTTCAGGCATTTGTGCTCCCTGAAACCTTCTAGTCTCAAGATAGGGACCAACCTGACCCCTGCAGCCCAGAGATGCTCTTGGGGGCAAGGGTGGAGGTGACTGACTATCATGGCTCCTGACTGCCTGTCAGGCTCAGCCAACCCATGCCGACTAGTTGGGCAGGAGCAGCTCTTCTCCACAGCCGGCGCACTTCCAGGTGATGAAGACTATGGTGAGACAAGCTGCCCCCTTCTGCCCCTGGATGACCACAGTGGAGCAGAGACCCACCTGAAGCCTGTAGAAAAGCCCCATTCTGGAGCAGGTAGAGATGCCCTGACGGAAGCTACAGCCCATGGATATCTCACACAGGAGCAGGCTCCTGCCAGGAGCTGCAGCCTGTGCTTAGGAGCACGCACAGGAGCAGGTTTTCTGGCAGCTGTAGCAATCTGTTCCACAAGTATTGCACACCTGTAGAAAGGGCCCATGTTAGAGCAGAGGAACAGTGTAAGGAGTAAGAAGCAGCAAGACTGAATGTTATGGACTGACCACAATATACCCATTCCCCATCCTTCTGCACAGCTGGGGAGGAGGAGGTAGAAGAGCCTGTAATGGAAGAGTGAAATTGAGAAGGGAGGGGAAATTGCCTTGTTTTGCATTTGTTTCCTATCCCCCTACTCAATTTTTCATTGGCAACAGAAGACATTAACTGTCCCCAACCCTATCTGCCCAGTGAGAGTACTCTCCCTTGTATTTATCTCAACCCATCTTACTTTCTCCCCCATCCTGTGGAGAAAGGAAAGTAACAGAGCAGCTTTGTGAGTATCTGGAAGGCAACCAGCCAACATCAAACTCATGGAGGTAATGCAGAAAAGACAGAGAAGGTATCCTCCTGATTCAGCCCTCAGAGCTACTGCTGTGCACACAGAAAGGGCCAAATCTGGAAAACAAAACCCTGCAAGAGCCCTGTGCCTTGCACATAGCTGCAGAAGGACATCCAGGATGTGCTGAGCTGGATGAATGTTGGCTATTGCAAGGAGGTCAGGAGGAAGTGTTTTATTGCCAAGGCTAGACAAGACACATGTCTTCAAGAATGCAGCCGTAGGGTATAAAGAAGAGGAAAAGACTCCTTGCCCTCCTTGATGCTGTAGAATGTAAGGCATAATGCACAGGCTCCAATAAGGGAAATAAAAAGAAGAAATCTGAAAAAAAAAGTGTTTCCCAAGGGAATACTATGTTAGAAGGGGTAGGACAGAGGAGCCACCCAGCTTTTGGGAAGACTCAAAACTGAACAAATCCCACGCAATCTGATTAAAGTTCCGGCTTTCACTGAAGGCTTGTACCAAATGATCTCCAGACAACCCTTCCAACCTGGAGTACTCCTGACTCCCCAGATATCCACTGGTCTGGATAGGTAAGACACCCAAAACCAAAAAAAAAACGCCATTTGCAAAACACACAATACCTATGTAAATATATTTAAACAAACAACAAAAAAATCTTATTGCTTTATTCAGATTTTGACATAGCTTACCTTAAAATTACTGAAAGTCCTTTGAGAATCTCTGAAGAAATCACTGACTACTTTTCAGCAGAGATCAGCTTAAACCAAAGACATTGAAATGATGCTGGAATTCAGACTGAATTAATTTTTTATGAACTAAACAATTTTTCCCTTGTCTAAGAAGAGAAATCCCCATGAAATGCATTTCTTGGCTTTTGTTTTGGGCTCCTTTTCTGTTGTTTGGTTTACACAAAACTTTGAAATACTCTGTGGATGACTTTATGAAATTAAAACTTCCAAACAGTCTTCTAACAAACTTTTAGAATTACATACTAGCAATATCCTATTTTCTTTGACTGAAAAGTGCATACACATTCAAAAGTTTTATACATTTCCTAGACATCTTTTTAACAGACAGAAATCCTATCAGACGTTTTAGTTCTCAAGGGGAAAAAAAAACCGTAATTAAATTCACAATTTTAACAAGTGTTCCATGGAAAGCCTACTACATTTTTTCTTCTGGGAAATCAAACCACGAGGATCTGTTGACAAGTCTCTTTGGCAGTCTTAGTATCAATGGCTCTCTCTCTGGACACTCTAGGAAGGAAGTCCTGGGGGGAGGCAGTTGACCGGAAGGCGCTGCTGGTGCTTCCTGAACATAACTGGTTACAGTTTCTGTGTGAGAGGTGTTACTGCTGGTATTCGCTGTGGTAATACTCTGATCAGCTGCTATTTCTTGAAGTTTGACATCAGCATTTCTAAAATTACCATCTAAGTTTTCCCTTGTGGAAGGGATACCATACTTTTTGTCTACCCCAGTTTCCACACATCCTATCCTCCTCAGAAAAGAAGACGGAGACTCATTTTCCCTCTCATTTATCTGAGTTGTGCCTGTCCATGTAATACTGCTGTCCCATTCGGTATTTTCTGGCTCCTTGCTACTATCACTATCAATTGTAATCACCACCGGAGAAGACTGTACTGAGTTACTCGTGTGATGTTTCCTGTGTTTTTTCTTATGCTTTTTCTTTTTCTTTTTAAGATGCCTTGTTGTGTCTGTTGCTTTTCCTTCGTAGACAATCTCCACACTTGGACTCCTCATTTTCTTCTTCCTTTTCTTACGCTTTGTCTCGCTGCTTGCTCGATTGTCTGACAGACTATCTTCATTTCTGCAGCACTCACCAAATTTTGAGGAAGTTTTCTTGGAGTCATTTTCTCTGTCTAGACTTGTACTCTCCACAAATGCATTCTCCAAGTGGCGAGTTTTGTACTTCCTTTTTCCACCAGGTTTTTCACTTTTCATTCTGTCAGTTCCTCCAGAAGGATTCCTTGATCTGTTGCTTGACCGACTCCTTGACCTGCATCTTTCATAACAGTAATAGTGTCTTTCATGGAGTCCCCTCTGGCTATGCAGATCTGTCCTCTCAATAAATGACCGTATCCTGTATTCTGGACTAGCAGACTGCCTTGAGTAAAGAGTGTTAGACCGGGTCCTCCTTCTGCTGGAAGATTCATAGCTGTCTCCAAACACCTTTCGGCTACAGAAAGCAGAACCCCACTGGTGTCTACTTTGATAAGTGTCTCTTACATAATAGCGATCACTGTCTCTACTTCTTGATCTCCTTTTACCATGGCCTTTGCTACGTGATCGTGATCTGCTCACTTCTCTGGATGGAGTGCTCTCACCACTCAGAGAGCCCCTCTGGCTTTTCAGAGAGGCTCTGGTGTCATGAGCCCTGGACCTTCTGCTGCTTCTTTTGCTCCTATGTTTGCTACTATCTCTGCTTCTCGATTGTCTCCTTTTAAGTTGGCTTTTGCTACGGTGCTCCCTTCTAGACCGATGGCCATGACTGCCTCGACTATCCCGTGAACAGGACTGTGGGCTTCTGGACTTTCCTTTTTTACTCAGTCTGTGATTCCAAGGGGAGCATACTGTGTCGCTCCCTGGAGAGGGACTCCAACTCAAGTCCTGTGGACGCAGATCTTTTCTTTTACATTTGTTCTTCTCATCCTCTTTTGATTCCATCTTCTCGACTGCAGGAGATAAACAGCTTCTACAGCTTCCTACATCTTCCCTGTATGTTGGGGAATGTGGTGAGAAGCTCCTGCTTGGTTGACTATCACTCCAGCTGTGACACTGGACTGGTCACTGTTTCTTGACATCTTCCCTTTTCTCTTCCCTGATGGACTCCTCAGAGTCAGAGGACAGCTCAACCACTTCTGGTGTCCTCTCAGCTAATGGCTTGACATACCCAACAATGACACAATTGTCGGGGGAAGAGCCACTGCTTTTTGAGTCAGCATTAGCCTGTAACTCAGTTTGCAGTTTGGTTCGTTGACTCCCTGTGGCAGAGTCCTCATCAGAACTTCCTGATGACTCCAGAGGAGAAGCAATAGTTGCACGAACCTCTTCTGAAATGGAATAGGAAGGCCCTGGAGTTTCATCATCCCAAGGGGCCTGACCAAGACCAGGTACCGACAAACTATTATCTGGCCCTTGTGAGTATGCCACATCTGGAGATATTGTAATAATTGATGACTCTGAGTGGCTTCCTTCCTCATATGATGGTGCAGGACAGTCATAATTGGCATGTTGATCGTACGCTTCTAAGTTAAAAGGACAACGAGCAAAACTGATGAACTCATGCAAGAAGTGTTCTGTCCGATTCAGCAAAAATGGCTTTAAATCATCAGCAAAGGCCTGACTTTCCAGATCGTATCTAGTTACATTACTCATGATAATGTGCTGTACAATATTGATCAAAGATCCGTGGGCACCGAACAGGACTGTAAGTTCTCGCTTCAGCCAAGGAACCAAGCGGTGAAGGCAAGCAGGGTTGCGGCGGAAGAACTCTGCCGAAATGTCTCGGTATCGGCCACCATCCTGAATGCTGCGGATGCGCACACCAGTGCGGTACAGAGCCCTGCGGAAATTGATCATGTCCTCCTCCTGAATCTGGCGCAGAGATCTGCCCTCTGCGCTAGCCTTTCTCCTTGAGGCCAGCCTCCTGATCATCTGCTGAATCTCTCTGTGTCTGTGCCATGTTGGTTCACTTGACAAGCCTTCAAACGACATCCCATTATCTGGAGGGGACAGCATCCTTCGGGAAGGAGAACTGCGCGTGCGGCGTTCCCTTGTTAAGGTAGTACGGTAACGAAATCTCCGGCCATCAGGGCTGGCAAAAGAGCTGGTTTCTAAAGGGCTGAGTATGTACTCCTTAAAGTCATCTTCAGCACGAATTGTATGGAAAATGGAAAAAAAGGGTTGCTTGCAGAGGGGGCATTCTGCTTTGTTTTTTGACCATTCTTGGACGCAGTGGAAGCAGAACCTATGCAAGCAGTGATCTAGATATGCGACATTGTCAAATCTATCCAGGCAGATGGAGCATGTGGAATCGGGAGACGCATCTGTCGGCAGCTTAGTGGTGCTGGCTTTTGGCGAAAAATTGCTGTCTTCTGCCAACTCCTTATCTGAAGTCATGTTCTAGAAAAGACAGAGATCATTGCTGTCACAGAGAGGCAAAAATTGTACAGTCTAGATGCAGAAACCCATAACGATTGCTTTTAAGGTTGCAAAACCCAGCAGAGGCTCTGAGAGAATGCTGAGTAAAGAGGCAGCATGACCAAACTACTTTGGCTTCTCTTCACAGTGAGATCTAGCTCTTCAGTACTTCAATTTTTACACAGCAATCGAATCATGCTAGCATAGATGAAGGTAACAGGTAGGCCTGTCTTCTGCCCCACTCTTAAAGAACTCCTTTGATGCAGTCAGTAAGTTTATTATTTACATTGTATCCTCAGAAACACAGCTTTAAAAACCTAGCATTTATGCATGGAAAGTATGAGAACAGTTAGTTCTGTACTCTAAGACACACCAGCTAAAAGTAATTGCACTTGAACTATATTATCACCTTCCAAGTTCTGCTGGACCTGTTCTGTTTCTGCATACTCTGCCCCTCTTTGCTGGGCATTCATGCTGGACCACACACAGCTTGTTGGATTAGACAATCTCCAGGGATGTGCTCCTGCCAAAATAAGTACTTTTTTTAAGACTGAAGCAGAAACAACCAGATGACATTCCTACACCCATCCTTAAATACGCACTGCCTTTTATCTAGTCCGGTGGTTGTGCTAGTTTTGCCTGACATAGTAAATTTTCTTCACAGTGACTAGTCTGGGGCTGAGTTTTGAATCTGTGCTGAACACAGGGTTGATAATACAGAGATGTTTCTGTTATTGCTGAGCAGAGCTTACACAGAGTCAAGGCCTTTTCTGCTTTTTGTACTGCCATGCTGATGAGAAACTTGGGAGGCTGGGAGGAGACACAGCTGGGACAGGTGACCCAAACTGACCAAAGGGAGATTCCAGACCATATGACATCATGCTCAATATATAAAATGGGGGCAAGAAGGAGAAAAGATGGGACATTTGGAGTGATGATGTTTGTCTGCCCAAATCACTGTCACACATGATAGAGCTCTGCTCTCCTGGAGATGGCTGAACACCTGCGTGCCCATCAGAAGCAGGGGATAAATTCCTTGTTTTGCTTTGCTTGCGTGTGCGGCTTTTGGTGTCCCTACTTAACTATCTTTATCTCAACCGATTAGTTTTTCAGCTTTTACCCTTTCATTTTTCTCCCTGATCTCACTGGTCAGGGCGTATGCAAGTGGCTGCCTGGTGCTTGGCAGCTGGCTGGGATGAAATCACGACAGATGTCAAACATGGTCAACAAAAAAATCCATCTATTTAAAAATTACTTTAGGTTCTGGCGTTACCCTAAAGCATTACTCAGTGGAACTAAGTTACCACGCTACTTCAAAAGCCATTAGCCCATCCTTTTGCAGCCGGCCTGGCAGCAGCCTTCCCCGCCGGCAGGACACTGGGCACCATGCGGGGGATGCGGCAGCACCGGCGCTCGGGTGCCAGGGGCGCAGCCCGGGCTCACAGAACTGCCCGGCCCCGGCCCCGGCCCCGGCCCCGGCCCCGCTCCGCCCGCTCCCGCCGTGCGCCACCTGCCACCCTCGCCTCGGGAGC
>VZTE01005799.1:721380-764212 GCA_013397775.1 Eulacestoma nigropectus | reverse complement strand
TGGCGGTACTGCCCCGGGACTGGAGAGCAGTGGCGGCCCCCGGGCAATAAAAGCGAGGGGCGTCGCGGCGGGTGCCGCCGTCAACCCGGAACGCGCTTTGTTGCGCAGGTGGCGGCTGCCGTGCTGGTGCGCACTTGGGGCTTCGTTCTCTAGGGGCGCGGGTGGCCGCCGTGCGGCGCTGGAGAGCCGCTTCCTGACCCAGGCGCTGCACTAGGCAGTGGCAGAGCCCACCGGGAGCTCGGCATTGTCTGCGAGGCTGCAGAGGAATCCACCGAAGGCTGGAGAAGCCGTGCGGTTGGTTGGGCAAATAAAATATAAACAGCACGTAGGAAAGAAGGGATAGATAAAGCATAAACCCTTATTAGGAAAGAGAAAAGTATCTCTCCTTACTGATTTTTACTAGCACATACTTGCAAGAGATGCAGGTGTGCGAGGGACACAGACAAGGCCAGCCGTGCAGGCTGCCACAGGTGAGGCACAGCCTGCCACAGTACCTGTCTGTATTACTACCAGGACTTGTGTAAAACACGAGCACAGCCAGCCCTGTTCCTTTTCTTACCCACAGTCAGTATGGACTAAAATTTGCAAAAGCACATGTGAATTTACAGATCCCCAGAGTACCAGCAGAGCCTTTCTGTTCATGTGATGACCCCGCCCCGTATCCTGAGCTGGTTTACTCATGCCCACGCACCAGCTGGTCCTGCTTCCTGCTCAAGAGCAATCGCGTGCACTGGTGCTTCCCAACAGGCGTTCCACTTCTGAAGATCTCCCGAGGTAGCAGCACGGGCCTATCCTTCATGCCCTGCCTGATCCAAGGCCTGCTTCTCACCAGGTAGCCCACCTTGAAGTTTGCTCAGGAGTTACGTCCTTGCCCCCAGTACTTTCCCCTGGTGTTCAGGGCACAGGCAATCTCTCTTGTGTCCACAGCAGGCAGCACCAGGCATGTGGGCTGTGACCTGCAATCCTGCTTTGTGTGTAAGTGCCAAGACTCACTCATTTTCCTCGCCTCAGTTCCCCAGTAGGTGCATTTGGGGCACACATACCCATCCTGCCCCAGTGGCTGGAGCTGAGACCCTCGTTGTCACCTGCACTCTTTGCTGGCATCAGAACTCTTACCCTATCCCATTGCTGGCATGATAGGAGGGATTTGTATCCCAAATAGTTGTGCTCTGTCAACTTCTTAAATGCTGTGTGCGTGTGTTAGCTCTTAGGCAAGGTGGGACCCACTTGGACAGTTCATCTCTGGGTCATGGAAATATAAGGGTATATTTGAAAGGCATTCTAGGCTTTTCACAGGGGTTTATAATTTCTGAACTGAAAAGAAGCAATTCTGGAAGTAGTAAAATGGATGTGTTCTGAGGTGCTGGTTTTCTACATATCTGTGAAGAGCAGAACTCGTGGCTTCTCTCCCACTGCCCACACAGATTGGCAGCACCTCGTTCCACAGACCTTTTGAAACTGGGTCACAACCTTTGCTTGTGAACTGCAGCCCTTCTTCCTCTGCCATAAGGTTCTCTGGGGTCCCTTGGTCAGCAGCGGGAATTTTCCCTGCCAGCAGCTTTGTGGGAATAAGAGTGTGGAGAGGTCTCGTCTTCCTGAGCAGCAGCCACAGCCCTGGCAGCCCACACTGTTGACAGTGGGATCTGCAGCCCCTGACAACCCCCAGCCCTCTTTCTGGTATGTCCTGGCACTACAGACAATGCCCCCTCAGGCACAGCAGCAACAGCTTCCCTGGGAAAGGAGGTCAGTAGGAGGTTCAGACTGTTCAATTCCTGAGTTTGTTTAGCATCTCCCATCTTAACTGCATCACCCTGCAAATACATGAAAATTGCCATAGACCCATAGCAGTGCTCCTCCAAAGGTTTCTGTGCTGACAGGCTCTCTGCCTCTCCGCTGACTCTCTGAGCCAAAGCTGACTGGCTGGATCATTCTTCGCTGTCCACACCGTAAGAGCTCAGCTTCAGTGCACTCTTGTCCTCACTGTGGTGTTGAAGCCTTCGCCAGGTTGCAGTTATCCACTCCTTTCCCTGGCTAGGTGGGAATCTCCAGCAGCATGACACCAAGAGCAGGAGTTAGAAATAGTCTCTGACCATGGGCCTGCCCCAGGCTGGGTCCTCTTTAGTGTTATCTTCCCGACCTTTGTTTCAGGTTCCGCCACTGGCATGCACCTGGGGCTGCATGTGGGCAGGTATCGGTCAGTTCAGGGTTTTGGCCTGCTCTGCTGCAAACCTTTCAAGTGTCACTTTGCAGCCAACTCAATGGAAATCTCTCTTTTTGGCTTTGTTCCTCCTGGGCAGCGAGTTTGTGATCACATAGAGATGCTTTACTTCCGAGCTGCCACGAGATGGCAAAATACTCGCCGGCATCTCCTCCAAGCTGGCTTGCCTGCACGGCAAGCTGGAGCCGTGCAGGACTATGGGGAAGCAGCAAGAGCAGGCAGCTGAATTTCTCTCCGTTCATCTTAGCTGCTGCTCGGTGGGCGTGCTCAGGGATGCTTCTGCAACAGTCTCCGGACGACCAAGACCTGTCCGTTTTCTCTTGTCCCTGAAGTCCAAGGCAGAGACTATGACTGCTCACAGGAGAGATGAAATACTCGATAATGTCCCTGTTGATGACGAGGACCTTGCACAGTGACAGCAAGAAGGCAGGAGACCCTCCTCTTTTTATGACATGGCCCTTAGCTAACTGAGAAACCTGTGTGATGTTTCTGCATATATTAAAAGAACTGAGAGCCTCAAGAGCTTTTTCTTCTCTACCCTGTCTTGGCTGTTCTCTGTGTCCTCTCTCCTGTACTGCAGTCACAGCTCAGTGCTGGAGTAGATGTCAAGGGTCCTAGAAACATCTTCAGCTCCACATACTGATGTTGACTTGAAGTCATGTCAGGATGATGGCAGAAGAAAGAAGCCACTTTTACCTCCCCCATAACACAGAAGTGGGATTAAAGGCCCCATAGAGATTTAGAAAATACCTCCTTCTAGTCTAATGGGACGGTGCTGGGTTCGGCTGGGGTAGAGCTAATTTTCTTCACACTATGGGGCTGTGATTTGAATTTGTGCTGAAAACAGGGCTGATAACGTAGGGATTTTTTTTCTGCTGAATCGAGGCCTTTACTGCTCCTCACCCACGCCACCACTGAGGATGCTGAGGGTGTACAAGGAATTGTGAGGGGACACAGCTGGGACAGCTGACCCCAAATGACCCAAGGGATATTCCATACCATACGGTGCCATGCTTAGCATATACATCTGTAGAAAGAGGAAGAAAGGGGAGGAAGTTCAGAGTCATGGCATTTGTCTTCTCAAGTCATCCTTACACATGATGGGGCCCCGCTCTCCTGGAGATGGGTGAACACCTGCCTACCTATGAGAAGCAATGGATTAATTCCTTGTTTTGCTTTGCTTGTGTGTGTGACTTTTACTTTCCCTATTAAACTGTCTTTATCTTGACCCATGAATTTTTCCACTTTTACTCTTCCAATTCTCTTCCCCATCCCACCACAGGGGAGTGAGTGAGCAGTTACGGGGTGCTTAGTTGCTGGCTGGGGTTAAACCACAACAGTCCTTCTTTGGACCCAACACGGGGCTTAATAAAATCACATTATGACAGTCTAGATTGGAATGTACTAGATGAAATTTTCAGCTGTTATGGCTGTTTAATTATTAATCAGCAGGCTCCAATGCTTGCCACCGGGCTCACTTGCCTGACTGGGTATTACAGTCCAGCGCTTGTTGGTGGCTGTTCGCTGTAGTGCTGTGCTTCTTATCATCTCACTCTGCTGTGCCTGGGAACGTTTTGATAACAGCCACGATGCTCCTGGGCTGGCAGGTGGCCAGGGCATTGCTGCTTTCTGCTGCTGTGCTGGACAGGCTGGAATTCCAGTATGAACTTGAGTCAAAGGGACTGTGACCTGTGGATAAGGTGCACAGCGGATGATGGTTCTACAGCGCAGGGGAGGAGTGAGAGGAGTCCTTCCTCTGAAGAGGAAGGAGGGGCAGGAGGTGGTCCAGGTGCCAAAGCAGAGATTCCCCTGCAGCCCATGGTGAAGCCATGGTCAGGCATGCTGTCCCTCTGCATCCCATGGAGGTCCGTGGTGGACCCTGTAATTGCTATAGCAGGAACCCCTTGTTGCTAGCCAGACTAGAAGCAAGGGGAGGAGTTCATTACACTATTAAACCCTTCAATCTGGCACAAAATGCCCAGAGGTCGAGATTGTAATGGATGTGCCTTTAAATTGTTGTAACCCATTATTTGAGTTTCGCTTACGGGAATTACGGTAATAGGAACCACATGAACCCATGGAGGACATATCTTATAATAAGCACTGCAAATGCAGCAGTGACTTGACCTGAGCTGGCTCTAGGCCGCAGTACCACACCACACCACTTCTCCTGTCCTGGGTGACCAGCAGAACAGACAGAGGCCCAGCTCATGGCCCCTGAAATTAATTCAGTTGACATTCTATGGGGACATTTGATGGGCTTTTGCAGGGGCTGTCCATAGAGTAAGGGAATGATACCTGTGTATTATATCAAAGGATGGAGAGGTGATGGGGGGTGTCAATGAGATTCTATTAAATCATGTAGGACTACAGCATGACGTAAATTGTATGAAGTAAGGAGTAGAGAATGTACTGGGTTTGGTTGGGGTAATTTTCTTCACAGTGGCTAGTATGGGGCTGTGTTTTGGAATTGCACTGAAAACAGCGATGGTAACATAAAGCACTTTCTGTTACTGCTGAGCAGGGCTTCCACAGAGCCCAGGCCTTTGTTGCTCCTCACCCACACCACCAGGGAGGAGGGTGGGGCTGCACAAGGAGTTGGGAGAAGATGGGACACTGCCAGGACAGCTGGCCTCAGTGGACTGAAGGGGTGTCCCACACCCTGTGGCATCATGCTCAATATATAAAGCTGGGTGAAGAAGGAGGAAGCGAGGGGGATGGTATTTGTCTTTTGAAGTCACTGTTATGCATGATGGAACCCCGCTTTCTTGGAGATGGCTGAATACCTGCCTGCCCATGGGAAGTGGTGAAGGAATTCTTTGTTTTGTTTTGCTTGTGTATGTGTCTTTTGCTTTACCTATTAAGGTGTTATTGTATCAGCCCATAAGGTTTTTCACTTCTGCTCTTCTGATTTTCTCCCTGATCCTGCTGGAGGGGGGAGTGAACAAGCAGCTGCATACTACTTAGTTGCCTGCTGGGCTTAAACCACACCTATGAAGTTTTAAAGCCAGTTGTGTCATTTTTTAATACACTGATCCACCTCTCTCTGAAGAAGCTGTCTATGAAGCTGCTCACTGACACTGTTATATATTCCACCTCCCCTTCTTTTTCAAACTCTCTGTTCAGCTTCTGCTCAGGTACTTGCTCATAGAAGTCAAGAAGCACATAGAAACCCCCTCAGCCTGCTTTTGGGATTTAATGAGAAAGGCTTTGACTCAGTGTTCAGCATCCACTGTCTTCTCACCTATGAAGATGCAGTTCAGAGCAGAAAGCCTGTGTTTCTTGTCACATTCAAAATGATACAGTAAATAACTATGTTTAGGCAGCATTAACGGTTCAGATGATATCACCAGAGATGGCTAAAGGAATATATGCATAATGCTGATGAAATCTCCCTCTGATCTTTTTTTTCTTTTTAATCCTCTTTAATAAAGCATAGCTTATATATCAGAGCAAGACTGGTTTATTAGTCTTGAAGTGGTTTGTTTGTTTAGGTTTCAGGGGCTTTGTTTGGAAAAATTGTGATCAGCATGCTTTTAATTAGCATAGCTAAGAGGACTTTTGTTTAATGAAATGATTAGTTGATTCACCCAGGTATGCAGCCACACTAACAGCTGCTTCAATGGAGACAAAAGATTCTCCTTCAAATACAACCTCATCTCATTAACATGAAGCATCACCCATAGATACATGTTAATTATAAGGTTGATAAGAATATGTAAGGATAGCTAGCCCTGGTGCCAGTGAAAGTTATGGAACAGATTATTTTCAGTGTGCTCCCATCGCATGCACAGGACAAGCAGGGGATCAGGCCCAGCCAGCATGGGTTTAGGAAAGGCAGGTCTTGCTTGATCAGCCTAATCTCCTTCTATGACAAGGTGACCCACCTAGAGGATGAGGGAAAGGCTGTGGATATTGTCTACCTGGACTTCAGCAAAGCCTTCGATACTGTCTCCCATAGATTCTCCTGGAAAAGCTGGTAGCCCATGCCTTGGACAGGTGCATCTTTGCTGGGTTAAGAACTGGTTGGACAGCCAGGCCCAGAGAGTGGAGATGAACAGTGCTGCATCCAAGTGGCAGCTGCTCACCAGTGGTGTTCCCCAGGGATCAGGGTTGGGTTCAGTCTTGTTTAACATCTTTATCAATGATCTGAATGAGGGGATCAAGTGCATCCTCAGTCACTTTGCAAATGACACCAAGCTGATCTGCTGTAGGACAGAAAGGCTCTGCAGAGGGATCTGGGCAGCCTGGATCCATGGGCCAAGGCCGATTGTGTGAGGTTAAACAAGACCAGGGGCCAGGTTCTGCACTTGGGTCACAACAACCCCATGCAGAGCTGCAGGCTGGGGAAGGAGTGGCTGGAAATCAGCCCAGAGGTAATGGAGAGTGCTGAGAGTGCTGATCGACAGCGGCTGAACATGAGCCAGCCATGTGTCCAAGGTGGCCAAGAAGGACAATGGCATCCTGGCCTGTACCAGCAGTAGTGTGGCCAGCAGGACCAGGACAGTGACCATCCCCCTGTACTTGGTGAGTCCACACCCCAAGTCCTGTGTCCAGTTCTGGGCCCCTCAGTACAAGAAATACACTGAGGTGCTGGAGTGTGTCCAGAGAAGGGCAGCAGAGCTGGTGGAGGGTGTACAGAGTAAGTTCTGTAGGACAGGCTGAGGGAGCTGGAATTTTTAGCCTGGAGAAAAAGAGGCTCAGGAGTGACCTTATTACTCTCTACAACTACCTGAAAGTGGAGTTCAGCCTGTTTTCCCAGGCAGCTGCTGATGGGAGGAGAGAACATAGCCTGAAGTTGTGCCAGGGTGTCGCAGTGTCGGACACGAACACACAGATTCAGACAGCAGGTCAGGACCACACGGCAGGGCCAAAGGACCCTGCCCTCCTTTATTCTCACCTTTTTATACCTCTCTTAAAACAATCACACATTGGTAGATGAGGTTAACACCTCTGCAATTTTACAGGATAGGAACATAGTCTATCATCTTTCTCCGCCTTGGAGAAAGGAATGAACAACAATCCAGAAGATCAGAAAACATCCTAGGCCGGTTAGAAAAACAAGAGCTATGTTTATAGAAAATGCATGAAAACTTCTACTACAAAAGTAAAAACACAGAACAGTAGAAAAACCAGGGCGACACCAGGGGAGGTCCATGTTGAACATCAGGATGGATTTCTTCACTGAAAGGATGATCAGGCATTGGAACAGGCAGCCCAGGGAAGTGGTGGAGTCACCATCCCTGGAAGTGTTCAGGAAATGACTGGATGTGGCAATTACAGTAATGGTCTAAATGCCAGGGTGGTGATTGATCAAAGGTTGCACTTGATGATCTTGAAGGTCTTTTCCAACCTTAATGATTCTATGATTAATGTTGTAGCTGAATTATTTAATGAAGGCTATTGAAAACAAGCAAAAACAAGAAACAAAATCATTAGTCTGGGCACTCTGGGCTAAATACAGCTTTAAATCACTTTAATATATGATGATAATCAATTTCTCACAAGTTACACCACCAAGAAAGCTCGAACATAATTGCTTCATTCCTGCATTACATGCTGTTTGAAAATGGAGGAAGTGTACAATTTCAAACTAGAGCCCTAACAGAAGCTTCTGCCTCCTTAAAAATAATTATATGCTTTCATTATCCTCTCTCTTATATATGCAATAGCAGCTGTAACCTAAAGGCTATATAAATACAGATTTTGGTAAACAAATGGAAGTTCATGGTAAATGGAAACCATACAATCTTTTAAAATCCCAAGATGACCTGACATAAAATGCATATAAAACCTAAACACACTATTTCAGACTATAAGTAGCTCCCAGGTCACCACAGACCAAAAAGCAAAAGCTACAGCTTCTGTGGTGAAAGAGTAAAAAAGATGTATTCGTGGTTATGAGACAGAGAAGGATAAGGGAGAGAGAAAGAGAAAAGAAAGCAGGATTCAACACTGACCCCAAAGGACATATCAGGGGGTGATACGTCAGGAGACCCTGTTCAATGACATTGCAAATGCTTTGTCATTAGAAACACTGAACAGACCTGGAATTGGTTTTTCTGCCTTGTTGTGCTGCCAGATATCTTGGAAGAGTTTGGACAGATGGGTTTCATTTCCCTATCTGCAAACACAGACAGTGAGTTTTCTTAATGCATTGCCACTTCAAATCTCCTGTACTGTTTGCTGCTGCTGTCTTCCATCCATTATCTAGTGCTGTGACCACTTCAAACGATTCTGTGTTTCCAAACAGGAATTAATACTACAGGACCTTGACTTGCCGACAGAGGCTCGACAAAGCTGTGTTAACACATGAACGCAAGCAACCAAGAAGCAAAAGTGCACGAAGCCTTTACGGAAGCTAGACGGCAGTGTTGGCACATGCTCTGAGGCACAGGCAAGCTGCTGCTCAGGTTTTGCACAGTGGGCTCTAACTATGGAAACTCCGCTTACAGGAATCAGGTTTCCACCTTCCTTTTTTTTGTCACCTGAAGAAAAAATGGTTTAGCATCTCTGAAACTTCTGCCTCAAAAACAACAACCACAAAAGGGGCACTCAGGGCATAGAGCAAATCAACAGCCAAAAAGACTCAAGTGAAGTTCCCAAAGCAGAAAGAACACACCATTTTCCTTAACAGGAAAAGGTGCTTTCTCCCTTAATTCAAATTTCTGTATGTCAGTAGATGATCCAATTGAACAGTGACACACTACTAAATGAGCTTGTCACTAAGAGGAAGTTACAGTTTTTGAAATTACAAAACTCTTTACATTCAAATGAAAGAGAGGTGGAGGGCTCTGCTGCAGACACTGGAAGAGACAAATGGTTAAAAAGATAAAGACCTTCAAAGACCATATGTTGCCCCAAGCAGCCGTTAATCAATTTTACTGTGGTTCAATGAGTCTGGCTTGCTTTTAATGGTTCATTTGGCAAGTTGTTGCTGCAGCGATTTCTAATAATAATAATAATGTCATAATAATCTTTTAACTGGGTACAGCTGTGTGGCTATTCAGGATTGCTCTAAAAGTGATTTCTGGACTTGGTGAGATGGAAAAACGTAGCCAGTAAGTTCCTTTAGTTCCTTCCCCTGTGGCACACATCACACTTAAGAACAGAAGACAACAGTTACTCTGAGGAAAAGAAGGCATTTTCTTCCATGCATTTTGAAATAATTGCAGCAGCTAAGAGCACAACATGGCCAGCAGATAAAGACAGCATTTACTTCATTCACACTTTATGTGTTACTGATTACAGTCAACATATTGACTGTAGGCAACATATTTTTACTCAACAAGCCATTTTTTGGTAGAGTTGTTTTCATAGTCTTCCACTGCAAATGATATAAGTGATACTTTGACTCTATCCTTGTGCTTATTCAAGTAGGAAAGTAATCAAAATTACTAAAATAATGAACTGTAATTAAGACTATATATTGTTTTTTATCGTGAACCAAAAGCTCAGTGCCAGCATTAGAGCCCAAAAGGGAAAAAAAATTAAACCTGAACAAGTGAAATAATTTGCTGGTTATGCAGCTTGATAATCATCTTTTTTCATCAGCTGCAGTCATCCTGCTATCACTCCACATCGCTACAAAGGCTCTCAAACACAGTAAAACACACTCTATGTTCTCTGTTGTCATATTTCAGATGTAACTGTGGGTGGACAATACATTTTGCAGCAGGTAGAAGTGCCTATTGTAAGAAGGAGAATTTCATAGCACAGTCTTTTTCAATTCCTTCCCCTTTTCCTTTCTTTAGAAGATTAAATCCCAAATCCATACAATTTACTCACCTGACTTGGGCCAAATAATCGTATCAATGTAAATAAAAACATGCAGTTTTAAAAATCGTGGTCTCTGTAAACATCTGCAGTAGGCTTCAGATCCATGGCAGACATGAAGCTTTCTATGACTGTCATAGTTGTTTCCCAGTGATTTCAAGGTGACTATTCACATACAAAAGTATGTGCTGAACTTCGATGTTCGGGACGTAAAGCTGATTAATTCAGTTTGAGCTACAAACAAGCACCAAACTAAAATCCTTTCAGGGCTGCTATTCATTCGTCAGTATTTATGTATCACTATGTGGTACGTTCTAAATCATAAATTCACGTATCTGAGACACCAATCTAATTTTTTACTTCTGCCTCCAACATATGTTACGCATGAGGTGAACGATTCCTCTAGGGGCTTTACATGTGATGAATGGGGAGCCCTATCCCCGGGGAGGCTTCGCCTGACAGCCGATCAGGGCAGAGAAAGCTTCCACAATCAGGCTGCGAGCGACCGCCCACTTGCTGGTAGGGCAGATGCCCGGATGCCCAGGAAAAATGCCTGGGAAATCAGGTTGTGGGAGGAGCCTTAACACGGAGAAGCAGTTAGCTGCGACACAACCAGCACCATTTTGCTTTGGGTTTCTTGGAGGGATCAGGGCCTCATCTGGAGGGTCAGCTTGGCCCTCCTCCCCGCCTCACCTTTCCTTCCCTGTAGTCCTGTTTCCCTGTCTGCACCTGTCCTGGCGTGCTCTGGCGCTTCCCCGAGGCAGCTCATCGCCGCAACAACCTGGTGCTCCGCTCTTTCCCTGACGGAGCAGACACTGCCTGCACTCAGCCTGTAGCCGCCACCGTGTTTCCAGCGTTGCCCGCAGCCCCAGCCCACCGCAGCCCCAGCCCGCAGCCGCCGTTCCCCGACGCCAGAGACACGCTGCTGCTGCCGCCGCTCGGAAACCGCGCCCGCCTGCTGCCAAGCGCCGCGCAGGCTCGCTGCAGCTCGCAGTTGCCAAGCTCTGTCTGCCGAGTTGACGCTTAACCGGGAGCCGAGGGCACAGCGGTAACAATCTGTCCCTGTCTTTGTTTCTTTCTCCATCTCTCTTTCTCCCTCTCTTTTCTATCCCCCTTTTGTAGGAACACTTACCCTTCTTTATCAATAAACAGTTCTCAGATATAGTATTGTAGCGTTTGCACTTTATTTTCGTTTGAGAAGTCTATCAAAAAGAACGCTCCCCGACTCCCCTACGGGACATCACCATACCCTGTTTGTAGGATCGGACTACAAGGATGATATGTACCCAAGTACTGTACCTCTCCAAGGACGACTCATATGCTAATGTACAGTATGGCACACAAAAGTAGATGCCAAGTTCTTGACAGCATGCAGAGTTCAGCTGATCTCTCAATGGAGCTAACCTGCTTCCAGCTTGATTTTTATGTTATTTGCATTCCAAAGGCTTGTGGACTACATTTTATGTGAAATTTGCAGCTGAATGTATTTGCTCATTATTTGCTCATTATCTTCTCATCACCTACAACAACCCCTGCCTTCGTAAAGCTAGGCTCTCTTCTCCACAGAGAGAAGCTGTTCAGGTGTTTCACCTCAAGAGAACTAAACTAAGCAATGTTAACATTTCAGTCCTTGTTTCCATTCCTGGGCTGATAGATGGCACCTATTAGGAGTTACCTATTCAAAATACACCAGTTCAAAAGGTAGTCAATTAAGCTAGTATGCCTTGCTTAGGGCAATGCAACACTGGGCCACAGCCTGCAGATTTTATTTACTGCAACCAGAAGGGTTTTGCCTCAGAAAAAATGGAGTGATTTAGCCTAGTGACAAAGGTGTCAGCAATAAACCCCTCCTCAGATAACTGCAGTTCAATAGGCTTGATCTCAGGCTTCAAAGAGTCAGAACTGCTGTAAGAGCCATGTGTAAATGTAACACTGAGATTGCCAAATTTTTGTGAGGGTGCAAAAGATAGCATATACCCCATGGAGTTTTCAGTCTTACGTAGAACTGAGGCAGAAAGAGCAAGTGAAGGGAAATACAGTCGTGCCTGTTTCCCTGAGCAGAAGCTGAGGAGATGAGCTGGTAAGAAATTTGTGCTCACAGGCAAGGTGAGAGCCAGTGATTGACCACAGCCCTCCTGTGATGACACAGCATCTCCCAAGCCAGACAGGGTTTTAAAGAGCCTTTAAAAACACAGCTTACATATAACTTTCATTAGAGACTTCTGAAACTATACTGAAACACAGCCACAGCTGTGATGGGAAGTGTGGGCTACAAATTAACTGAAAATAAAACCTGTGGTGTCAGTGCACTGTCCCAGATTGAAAGACAATGAGACTGATATTTAAAAATCTAAGCAAGATAGACAGTTGACAACCCTGGTCTGAGGGGTAGGATAGGAAGGGAGACAGCTCCACTGGGCAGGCAATGGCAAACTTCCCTCCTCAAGATGAAGCAAGTCTGCAGAGGGGGGTAATTTTCCATCTCTCTTAGCCTGTCCAGTACAAGTGACCACATCAGGACATCAGCCACTCATAGATTATTGATTTGTATTTTTCCTGACAGATTGTTTCTTTCTGAATGGTCCATTAATTTTGACTTCCAGCAAAAAAATCCAGTGCAAAACTGTGGGAAGAGATAGGATGAAGTTGAGTTACAGGCTGTGGAACATAGGAGCACATGGCGGCACAGAGAGGTTTGTCTCTGCCGGACCCTGGGGGGAGGAGGTGTCACACGGCAGAGCCCTAGGGAGAGGAGCTGCTGGAAGCTGACAGACGGGTGAACAGCGCGTGATCACCCCACAGAAGGACATTCAGAAAGCGTGTTGCTGATGGGGCAGCATGGGATAGGTCACGTAGTGAGTATTGCCATGGAAGGAAATACTGTGCCTTGAAGAAGTGTATAAAATCAGCTCGTTTCTTTGAATAAACGATTCAGATTCCCTGCCGGTCTGGGTCTGTGTCCCAGTCACTACGAATGGTGCCCTGCATCAGGGACTAGAGCTGCAGGTGAGCCACAGACGACATGAGGGCTGGACAGTCCTCATCGGACCCGGCAAAGTCCGTGTCACAATCGCCGACACAAAACCAAACAACAACAACAAACCAAACTTGCATAGGGTATTTTGATTTTGGATAAAAATAAATGTTTTACAATAAACAGTAGGACAGACTCACAAATTCAGAAACAACTTTCACTACTATTCCAGATATTACGGGATATATTAATATGTATTAGGACAAAGTCTGTGTACGAATATGTAATTTAATATGCTTTATAAAGTGGTTGTATGTCAGATCATTAACTTTACATTTGAATGTATAATAAAGATAATTTGCAATTTCTTGAAATACTAAAAGCTCAGAAAACCACAATTTCTTAAGACAGATCTCAGTAGACTAGAATAAACTGGCTGCGTTTTCTGTGCAAGATTCACCCCCAGATAGTCTATGAGTAAGTCAATACCACTGTCAGTTTTTCTTAATTAGAAGGCCTTTACCCATGAGGAAGAAAGAAACATAACTACATCTCAAAACTACTTCACTCATGCTTCAGCCTGTTGTTGGCCAATTTATGTTTTCCAGCCACAGTTCTAAATGGCTTCTGGGAAAAGAGCTCATTTGAAGAGTACATACTTCTAGTTTTGGAAGCAATTGTAAAAATAGCTTAGTAGGATTCTTATTAATAAGCATATATTCTTTTATTGCTTCCTTAGGGTCAAGCATAACTCATCTATGTTGTTTTTCGCTATTTAAGTCAGGTAATGAAACTGTAAGTCATGCTTTAGAAACCTGTATAAAACTTCTGTGCTGAATTTAATGGGCAATGTCAGTTGCCGTATAGAACTGAGTTACTATTTGTTTTAGAAGACAGCAAGCTGTGCCTGCAGCCCGCTGATAATTTACATTTTCACAGTCATACTTTTCACTAAAAGAAATGCTTCTTTCCCTGCTATGTTGTGTGAAAAACCCAAATGGAAAGAAAAAAATAAAAAAAAGATTGAGGGTATGCATGTGAATGTAGAGAACTGTCAAAATTAAATCAGGCGCACACCCCTATCCCTCTCAGGGGACAAAATGCAAAATAGAGACTTCTGAAACCACTTGCCCTTTAGAAAACGAGGCCATATCCACCAAACTAAAGTTTGACTCGCTTTCCTGACACAATCATCTCAGCAGATGCAAAGTCGTGCCTTTGAAAAAAAATAGAAAAAAGCCTGTTTCTTCTTTTGCTACATTTATAATAAGTTTAAGCACAACTTGCCACAAGTTTAAAATTAAAAACTCAAATTGAAGTCAGGTTTTTGCTAAGTTCATACAATGTTCCTTTGAAAATAGTAAAGTAAAAGTTTTGAACTGCAAGTAAGAAAGACAGAGGCAACAGACTCTTACTCTACAGTGTAAAAATTGTACTTTAATGCTATTAAAAGCCTTGAATGAGGCTTTCAAGCAGCATAAAGAACTAACACACAATTAAAAGCCAGAAGATAACACCTATTTTATATTCCGTATTTACAAACTGTAATTAAGGACTTCATTGTCCTCTCATGCCTGCATAGATAAGTTGAATTACTCTAGTATGAAACCGATTAGGCCAACATAGGAGAACCTAGACAGACATTGTGTCTCAAACGCCATCCAAGAACTAGAGATCTAGCTTAAATTGGCCAACAAGGTTTTCATCCTAGGCCATCTAGCTTTTGCTGAAGGATCGGTGTCTTAGTTTTCATCCATGGGCCAGCTGAGGCTGGCCCAGTGAATTATTACTCAGTGCTTTGTTCTCAAATTTCTTCTGAGTGCCTTAAAAATGTGAATCGGGCATAAATCACCAGTGCACTTACTGCCTGCATGAGAGTACAAACATCTAAGGGTAAGAACTAAAGGGGTTTTGCTACACCAGAGCAACACTAACTCCAAAATACATCAGTGACTTCAGCTTAAGCAGTTTAAGGTGGGAAAATATATGTACCACTGCTTGAATCTGGGACATTATCTGTACTTTTTCTCCCTGAAAGTGCCCAGACTTGCACATACAAAAGTTATTTGTGACAGGCAAACATCACGGACTTCTCCTTGCATAGACTCAGTGTGGAGGTTTTGTCTTCTGAAGCAAAAGCTTTTATCAAAAAAGTTACCTGAATTAATGGATTTTTCATAAGGGGCATATGGCAGAGAGATGCCACAGGGATGACGCATCCTCAAAGCCAGTGAGGTTCTCCCGTGAGGTTCTCCTGAGCATCTCATCCATTTGCTGCTCTTCATCTTTCCATGGCTTCCAAAATGTGCAAAACTAATCTAATTGACCTTAACCATGGCTTTTGTTGAACAGAATGAAGAGGAACAGAACATGGAATTAACCTGTGCATGGAGTGAGAGTAGAGACATTTTTACCATTCATGTATAATGCCTTTTGATTTTCAGAAAACGGTGTGGCATATTGAAGAAAACAAAGGAAGCCAATCTCTCATCAAACAGATTTATTACAAAACTAGTAAACAGCACGATCAAGGTTCCCTATAGCGGGTTGGCTGTTTCCCAGGGAGGAGGATCTAATCCATGCTGGGTGTCTGGCCAGGGTCAATTGGTCAGAGACCAGGATTTCTGAGGAAGTCAACTTTTATACTCTTCTCGGAAGCACCACCCCTCTGCCAAGAGTCCGCCCCCTTGCTGACACACTGATTGGTTGGAGGTTGGCTTGTTGTCTAGGTGATTGGTCTTCTCGAATGGGGTGATGTTGGTGCGTCGAATGATTGGTGAAGTCTTGATCCAATCTGAGTCTCCAAGTCATCCCCTTATGTTAATCACAACCTCCCCTTCTTTCCAGCAGGTTCTCCTGTCAATCAACTTGAGGCTTATTACTACTCCATAGAACAACTAGCAATACATAAAGCATTCAATAATAATTATCTTCCTTCCCCGAACAAACATTCAAAGCAGGTTTAACAATAACTTTAAACTAATTAACAATTAACACATGTAACAGAGGACTACAGAAGTCAACCCTCACAGCCATTTATAACAATTCCCTCCTTTTCCTTTTTGTCAGTTATTTGACTTTTGTAGTCCATGGCAGTCAGGTAAATTCTGTTTTTGCTTTTATACTTCAGTTTCTTCTGTTTTATCCTTGAGTTTATAAGCAGCATAGAGCAGTGGAGCTTCGGAGGTTATTATCGGTTTAGGTTTGTTCCCATTAGGGTGAACAGTTTCTGAGCTTGGCCACATTGTTTCTTTCCTGTGGCTGCAAGAGTTCTGTGACCGGTACTAGGAACAAACTTGATGAAACAAGGTATTAAACAGGGTAACATGATTAAACTTCCCACTGCCCCAATTAGAAGTATTCCTACCTTTTTAAACCCAGATATTCCCCACCAATTTTCCCACCATTTTTGGTCTAAGATATTTTTCCATCTCTTGACTGGGACATGTGTGATGGTCCTGATGTTTTGTGCAATGTCTAGTATGGCTTCTCCAGTGTCTTCTATTTGTATGCAGCAATCAGATGTATTAAACTTGCCACATACTCCACCTTCTTCAGCCAGTAGATAATCTAGGGCCAATCTATGTTGATATATTGCTGCTCATGCTTGTCTTTGCTGTTTAGTACTTAATTCTCAGGCTGTTGCTGTCTGATGAGTTACTATTTCTAACACTACTTGTAACCTAATTAATCGATTTAGGAGATATATCAGGGTCCGGTACCCCCAGCTCCCATCTTGGGCCCATGTGGCCAGGCCATAGGTTTCGATAACTCTCTGAGGGGGCCATTCATCATCACTCCACCTGTGTGCGCTACTCAGGTGACTTCTCTTTTTCCTTTCTAGGTGGTCGTGTAGGGGTACCCCAAGTTGGGCTCCATCTTGTTTGGGTAAGATGAAAAATCCTGGAAATATGATTCCTATGGTACAACTCCCCCCCCCCAGGTGTCAGGAAGGTTGGACTAGGCACTCTGGCCACAGATCCAGAAAAGGCTATCGGGGGCTCTCCAGAAATCTTTAGTTTGAGAATTTATTCCCTTCCAGAATTTGGACAGTTCTGAGGACCCAGTATAAGGATTATCACTGGCACTGACACACTGGTACATCTGTTCTCTGGGATTATAATAACATTTCTTCCCTTCTCTGGGACGCTTTGCCCATTGTATCTCGGGCTCTTGGGGTGAGCACCATTTATTTGTCCTGTTGGTTATTAAATATCTTTTGCACACTGTGTTTCCTACTCTTTGGTTGTATTTCTCTCCTCGTTTTAGACAAACTTCTCTAATTACTGATTTACTTAGGGGCCAGATTTCACCCTTTATTTCGGTCCATGGAACTTTTACCTTATTGGTCCTCCACCTGAGGACAGTGAGGGGATCCAAGCTACTCCCTTTCCATGGCCACCTTTCAGTGATTAGAGTTCCTCCACAAATCCAGCAGTGGCTTACATTCATTTCGGTGCTGATTTTTTCCACCATGTCAATGAATAAATTCTTACCTGACCGTAAAAGGCCCCACTCTTCTTGATTCTCTTTTAATTTCTCTTGTTCTTCTGATATTACTTGTTCTTTAATAAGGTTTTGGGTAGGCTTAGGTATCATAATTTTCTTTCAAAACACACCCAGGACTCTCCAGAAGGGCATTCTCCTATTGCTCCATGTTGATGAATTTCTTGGGTCGGAGCCATCCAATATACTTGCCCTTTGTCTTTGCGTCTGGTCCTAACATTTGGGGTTGATCGTTTGGTGAGCCCACAGAATTGCTCTGGTTTCCCTCACTCGAGGAGCCGGACGATAGCAGTTTCTGCAGTCATTTGCCTTTAGAGTTATTAGCTGGCCAGTGAATACTAATAGTCCAATTATCATCAGGCCCATGTTGGTCACTGTAAGGAAAAAGACTCACAGACACTGGTATCAAATCTAAGTCATTTCATCTTAGTTAAAATCATCTTACCATCTACTTCTCTGATGGATTTACTGGCCCTTTTACTCTGGAGGCATGCGTCCAGCCCCGCTCTGCTGTGCCAACAGCTGCCTCTGTGGTTAATAGCACTTGGAAGGGGCCTTCCCAGCTTGGCTTTAGTGTAGTTTCTTTCCAAGCTTTAACCATTACCCACTCTCCCCATTGGACTTCGTGGATTCTAAAATCCAATGGGGTTGTTTGAGGGATAAGCCCCTGGGTCCATAACTCTTCCAGTTATCTGGAAGAAAACACATTTCTGGCGATGTGTGTTACATATTCTTGAACTCGACCTTCTCCTTGTTCTAAGGAGGCTACTTCATGCTGAGTAACTAAGAATGGTAGTCCAAACAGCATTTCATAGGGGGAGATTCCCATATCTGACCGGGGTTGTGTTCTTACTCTCGTTAGAGCTATGGGTAGACAGTCCAAGGTAGGTGGGTTTCTAACATTAACTTAGTTAGCGCAGTCTTTAGGGTTTGATTCATGTGCTCAACCCTACCTGAACTCTGCGAGTACCAGGGAGTATGAAATTTCCAATCTATTCCTAAATTTTGGGCCAAATTTTGTAGAATTTTTCCGTAAAAAGGGTTCCTTGGCCTGAATCTATCTGGGTAATGAGGCCATACCTGGGGATAATGTTTTCTAATAGCACTTTGCTTACTTCATTGGCAGTAGTTTTGGTGGTGGGAATGGCCTCTACCCAATGGGTAAGATGATCAACAATGACTAATAGGTACTTCCACTGTTGGACTGGTGGCATGTCCGTGAAATCTATTTGCACTTTTTGGAATGGTCTCATTGCCAATTCTCTTCCTCCAGGTACAGGTTTTCTCATTACCTTTTTATTTAGTTTTTGACAAATTACGCATCCTTCAGTTATTCTCTTTGCCAATTCATATACTCCTAAGCATCCATAGAATTTTAAAAACTGATCACATAATGCTCTCATTCCCCAATGAGTTCTCTGATGGGATTCTTCTAAATGTTTCCAGCTAAGGTTTTGTTCAATAATTGCTGGCCATTGGAAAGGATCCATTTTCCCTGCTCATTCTTCTGTCCCCCAATCTTTTCTAGCTGTTTCTCTTCTGCTTCTGTGAATACAGGGACTTCCGGCTGTTGTTCTTTTATCAGCATTAGTTTAGTGCTATTATTTTTACTTTCCATTTTAGCAGCTTCCTTCGTCAACTTATCAGCCATTCTGTTCCCCTTAATTTCGAAGTAAGTCCCAACTGATGCTCTTGACATGGACTACAGCTATTTCCATTGGCTTTTCTGAGGCTTTTAAAAGTTCTTTTATAAGTCCTTTGTGCACAATGTCTTTGCCTTTAGAATTCAGCAAGCCGCTCTCTTCCCACACCTTACTGAAGGTGTGAACTATGCCATAAGCATACTTCGTGTCAGTGTATATAGTTCCTTTCTTTCCTCCTATGTATTCTAGGGCTCTTTTGAGGGCATACAGTTCACAAATTTGAGCAGACCAACTGGCTAGCAGTGGACCCATCTCTATCACTTTTGATGGTTTTCCATCTACTACTGCATACCTTGATTTTCTTTTTCCATCAATACACGTTGAAGACCCATTGGTAAAGAGCTTTTGTCTCTCTTCGAGCAGATAATCTACCAAGTCGTCTCGGACTTTAGTTTAGTCTACTATTTAGTAGATAGTAAATCTACTATCTCTAGGCAGCTGTGAACCATTTGAAGTGATGGTTCTCCATAGAGGAACTGGGCTGGGTTTTGGCTGTAGTCTGTCACCAGGGTTAAGTTATCCAACTCTGCCAGGATTGTTTCATATTTCAAGATTCTCGAATCGGTGACCCATCGGTGTGCCCATTGTTTCAGTAGGGCCCTTACGTCATGAGATGTGTAGAATTTTAAAGCTCCTTGGAATGTCAGTTTGTGGGATTCCTCTGTTAGGACTGCAATTGCTGCAACTGCTTGGAGACAACTGGGCCATCCTCTAACCACTGGATCCATGAGTTTTGACAAAAATGCTACCGTCTTCTTACTTCCTGCTCAATTTTGAGTTAATACTCCGTATGCCACTCCTTGTTCCATGTTAACGTAAAGGTCAACAGGTTTGTCTAATAAGGGGAGGCTTAATACTGGAGCAGTTGCTAGTTTCACTTTCAGTTCTTCTAGGCAGTTTCCATCTTCATCACTCCACTTAATCTGTTCTTCATTCACTAATTTGTTGTATAGGAACCTCACTGACTGTGTGTATTCATCTAACCATATTCAGCAGTACCCAAATAGTCCAAGAAGCTTCCTAATTTCCTTTGTCGTGGCTGGTGGCGGTATGGATATGATTCCAGTTATTCTTTCTGGACTCAGCTTCCTAGATCCTTGGGTCAAGACATGTCCTAGGTAGGGCACTTCTTCTTCTACAAATTGCAACTTTGATTTTGATACTTTTAGTCCATTTTCTCCTAAGAAATTTAGCAGTTCAATGGTACTTTCTCTCACTGTCTCTTCTTCTTCCCCTGACACAAGAAGCTCATCTACATATTGAACAACTTGGGTTTGAGGGGGCATTTTGAGGGTCTGCTACAGCTTCTCAAGGGCCTGTCCAAAGAGGGTTGGTGACTCTGTATATCCTTGAGGAAGCCATGTCCATCTGAGTTGTTGTCTACTTCCTCTTGCAAGGTTTTCCCACTCAAATGCAAAGATGTTATGGCATTCTTTGGCTAATGGACACACCCAAAAAGTGTCTTTCAAATCTATTACACTGTACCACCGATGTAAGGGGGGTACTTTACTTAACAGCATGTAAGCATTGGGGACTACAGGGTATCATGGCAGCACCCTTTTGTTTATTTCCCGCAAATCTTGAACTAGATGGTAAGATCCATCTGACTTTTTAACAGGGAGTATGGGAGTATTATACGAAGACTGGCAGATCTCTAGTATGCCATCTTTAAGTAGTTCATATATTAGAGGTTGCAATCCTTTTTTAGCTTCTGTAGGTATAGGGTACTGTTTGATTTTCACCGGTAAATTACTACTTTGTACAGTTATTTTAATTGGTGGAATGTTCATCAATCCTCGGTTACCCAGTGCTGCCCACACATTGGGGTCAATCCGGGATTCATCCCGGGGTCTCAATGAGACAATTTTAATTGTCATCCCATTGTTATGTGGTAGTACTCCTAAATTTAGCTTTATTTGAAAGTCTCTACCAAGAAGGTTGTTTCTGGCCTCCAGGACAAGTAGTATGTCTCCGAAAGCAGTTCAGTTGTCAATGCAAATCTTCACATTAGATATTATTGGGACTCTGAAGAGTTTCCCCCCAGCTCCTACTACTTCCATAAAGTTTTTGCTTGTGTACATCCTTCAGGGGTTTTTACTACGCAAATCCAGTCTGCTCTTGTATCAACTAAGAAGGTATATTTTTTATTTTTGGGGCCTACTTTCAAATTTATCAAGGGCTCCTGCTGAGGACATGACCTCGGGATATAGAGCCCCTGACACCCCTATTCTTCTGATGGAGCTCCTATGGTCTCGAGGTAGATCTTTTTATCTTGGGGACATTCCTGATGGATGTGGCCTTCTTGCTTGCAATAATAACATAGTACACTTCTGTTTCTTTTTTTGTTTTCTCTTAGAGCATTCTCACTCCCTCCTTTTCTTTTTGGGTCAGGTTGAGACTCTCTTGGTGTTACTTCTCAAGCTAGAGTCACCATCATTTTGACTTTATTTTTCATTTGTTCTTCATCTCGCCTCACATAGGTTTTCTGGGCTTCTCGAAGCAGTATCTCTAGGTCTTTCTCTTGCCACTGTTCTATATGCTTGAGTTTCCTTCGAATGTCTGGCCACGACTTGGTGACAAATTCTACTCTCAGAAGGGTCTGCCCAGCTGTGCTTTCAGGGTCTGCTCTGGAATATTTAATCAAATCTTCTTTCAGGTGCTTAAGCCATCCTGTAGGAGTTTCTTCTTGCCTCTGTTGGTTTTCGAAAGCCTTTCTAGTATTGACATTTCGTGGGACCACTTCTTTGATGGCTCTAAGTTTCGGTAGTCTTCCATTTCTCTTCAGTCTCCTTCGTCGTTAGGGTCCCACTGCGGAGGGGCAACAGGCATTTTTTTCTCGCCGTTGTGGCCTTGGTGGTGTTCCCTCTCCCATATTCTCATGCCCGCAGATCTTATCATTTGGTGTTCTTCTAGCATAAACAGACCCTTGAGAATACTATTCATTTCTTCCCATGTATATATGCTTAGGCCCAAAAATAAGTTGACCTGTTCTGACAGCCCTATGAGGTCTTCTAGCAAATTTTTCATTTCTTTCTTAAATTGTCGCACTTTAGCAGCTGTCAATGGGGTGTTCACATATCCGATGCCTCCTGCTGCTCCACCCATTGGAACTTCCCTTAGGGGGTACATGTGGCTTAAGTGTGTGTCTTTTTCAGTACCTTTCCTTTCAGCTGATCCACTTTCAACCTTGGATTCTTATATGGCCCGTCTTTTTCATCGATGATATTTGGAGTACGAGATAATGATCTTCGATCTTTTTTCTTTTCTTGTTGGGTCTCCCCTTCTAGACTCTCGAGCAGTTCCGAGATTGTTGAGGTAAGTGCTCTATTTTCTGCTTCTTCCGACTCTGGTGCAGTTGAGGCAAGTGGGACATAGGCCAGTGGTATTGCACTCAAGGGATTCCATCTTCTTTGATCAGTCTGACTCTCTTCTCTTTCTTCTTGTCTTGTTCTTGTTTTAATGACCCTCACGTTGCATCGTTCCCACCAGCAGGCTGCGTATTTTTGTTCAGTTGGATCTGTGGGTTCTTTTCTATTGACATATGCATTTAGAGCCTTGCACAACCATTCTTCTCTAGATCCATATCTAGGCCAGTGCACATTATCTGTCCATATGGGTTGTTGTGGCCACTCCAGGACACAATATTGGATCATTTGCAGTTTATTTAGTCTTTTAGTGCTTTCCTTTAGGTTCCATTCTTTAAGCATTTGCCCTAAGGGGCTATCTACAGGGATATTTAATCCCTTGATTGAGTCTTTGGTGGTTTTCCTCTGAGGTTTTGTGCAATTTGTTCCCGTTTCTCAGTCAGTCTCAAGGGAGATGCTAGTACGAATTGGGCCTGTCATGGGAAGACATGTAGGCAAATTCCCACTATCGAGATTCCTAGTATCTCCCTTCAGTGTGGGAAATTTCAGTATGGTGAACTGTGGGAAATAAGGTAGAACTTAATATGGCGGACCGTGGGAACTTAAGGCCATGTGATCCCCTTGTGGGAAATTCCCACGGTCTGCAAACTAAAATGGCAGATGGCCCCACTCCTTCTTAAAATGGTGGCTAGTCCCCATCCACAAAACAAAATGGTGGCTCCATTCCTTCTTAAAATGGCAGCCCCACTTCCTCTTAAAATGGCGGCTAGTCCCTGCCCACAAAACAAGATGGCGGCCTTCCCGCTCAAAATTAAACAAAATGGCTGGGGGGGTCTTACCTAATAAAATGGTTACCGATCTCACTGAAACTATATGACGGCGGCCGCTTTCCACTCGCCTTCTATTCCTCACTCACTATACTTTCAACAATCACTCTATTTACTCTTCTCACTCATGTGGAAAAAAAAAACTGAGCCACAACTGGGGAAAAACTGTATTTTCTCAAATAAAGAGAGGAGGTCTTCACTCACTCTCCGCCTTCTCCAAATTGCAGTCACTCACTTTTTTGCAGACACACTTGTCATCACTGGAGAGCCCAGCTTTCTACCTGCTCGGCTCACCCCGCAACACACTCGTCACAGCCACCCGTCCTTTCCGCAAGGACAGGAACGGACATCGGCACAATGGCTGTCTTCTAGAGCCGGTTATTACTAACTGCTCCAGGCATCAGAGGTTATAGGTCTCTCACAGCCCCTGGCATCACAAACTCCTGAAGAGCCTATAGCCCAACTATGGACTCACCCTCTTTCAGGAGCTCCTGGTTTGGGTCTGGGGTACTTTACTCCCATATCCCCTGGATGGACGGGAGTCTCGGGGCACTTTGCCCCCGCAACATCCCAGGCTGCAACCCTGGTGATGACCCTCAAAGAGATTTTTCTACACCCAGCACAGAGGCTGCCTTCCGAAGGCGATAACCTCTCCGGGCATCGGAGGTCTCTTTCCTTTCAGACCTCCAGCATCTCAGACTTCCGAGGAGCTCGACCCTACTTCCTCAGAAGCCCCTGATCTGGGTTTGGGGCACTATCCTTACCCAGAGTGACTCACCCACTCAGTTTATACATTCGTTTCGCCCCTTTGCTGGCCAGCCCCCTCGTGGGAGCCTGGAACTGCAGCTAGAAGGGCTCCGCTCTCGCTTCGGGAATCAGTGCGCCTGTTCCCGTCTCATTCACATACTTTCACACTCAACATCCCAACCGCCCCGCAGGATACTCACAAGTTCCAGTGGGCAGCTCAGCGTGGGGCTTTCTTCTCTTCTCAGAGCAGTCGTCCTCCAAAGGGGGGAACCTCTCTTGCTCCTTTGGGGATAGACCAGCTGTCCTCTGTGCAGCACTAAGGGATCCTTGAGAAGCTGCCAGAAATCTGACTGAAGGGCCCTTTCTTCTGGAGGTCCATCAGCGTCACTGGGGGCGTGGCCTATCCCAGACGAGTCCCCAGCTGAAGAAAACAAAGGAAGCCAATCTCTCATCGAACAGATTTATTAACAAAACTAGTAAACAGAACGGTCAAAGTTCCCTATAGCGGGTTGGCTGTTTCCCAGGGAGGAGGATCTAATCCGTGCTGGGTGTCTGGCCAGGGTCAATTGGTCAGAGACCAGGATTTCTGAGGAAGTCAACTTTTATACTCTTCTCGGAAGCACCACCCCTCTGCCAAGAGTCCGCCCCCTTGCTGACACACTGATTGGTTGGAGGTTGGCTTGTTGTCTAGGTGATTGGTCTTCTCGAATGGGGTGATGTTGGTGCGTCGAATGATTGGTGAAGTCTTGATCCAATCTGAGTCTCCAAGTCATCCCCTTATGTTAATCACAACCTCCCCTTCTTTCCAGCAGGTTCTCCTGTCAATCAACTTGAGGCTTATTACTACTCCATAGAACAACTAGCAATACATAAAGCATTCAATAATAATTATCTTCCTTCCCCGAACAAACATTCAAAGCAGGTTTAACAATAACTTTAAACTAATTAACAATTAACACATGTAACAGAGGACTACAGAAGTCAACCCTCATGGCCATTTATAACACATATTAATTATAACCAAGTTATCTCTACAGCTGGCATTCTTGACTTGTTTCTGGTGCCTCACCCTAAGAGTTATGCATCAGTCACGTACTTTATATACTCCTACTGACCTTGAAAATAGCAAATTGCAACAAAGACGTCTAAATGCCTCAAAATGATCAGGTGAGCTTCAGTGAAAAAGTTCCCAATTACTTACAGTGAGAACAAGGTAACAAAGAATCAAGAAGGTATTTTTTACCACTAACAAAGCCCAGCATAAGCCAACACACTTCAACTACCTACACAGGTATATATTATAAAATATGTTCCATTTCCTGGACAGAGTCTCAACTGACAGTGCAAAAATCAACACCTTTGGTTTTATTTCCCCTTTCATCAGGGTCTGCTGATGCTACAGTAGGACTGTGAGTTGAACAGAAAGGCATAGTGTTAGCTTTTAAGTCTCATCTCATACCTCTCTTTCCTAACACTAACTCTGGATCTCTCTCCCAAATCCTCCAGTGCACACAGGAAGTGCCATGTTGGCTTCTCCTGTGTCAGGACAAAGCTAGCATAAGAAGGAAATGTCAGGAATGCTTACCTGGGGGTGAACTGCACCTGTCACTAACCATTCATAAGGGAAAGCTGGCATGTGAATTATGTATCTAAATAAAATGTGTAAGGACACAGGAGTGAGGAAATAGGCAAATTTCATGTCAGGTAGGGTTTTCTGCTCTTTCACTCAGAGAAGATCAGTACTGTAACAAACTTTGATTTTGTTTGTCCTGAACACTGGGCAGCATCCCCTAACATCCTCATGAACTAAAGAATTAATAAAATAGTATTTTATTTAGTAAGCAGCAGGTAGAACCACATTTCTGCCTTTAGAAAAGATGCTTTCCAATGGCTTAGCCTTGCTTGCTGAGCTGATGTTCCAGATTGCACTGTCTGCCAGACTAGGCAACTTGATTTCGAACAATGAGATCCAGTCACGCAGTGAGGAGATTAACTCACATCCGTTATAACAGCTTTTGAGGCAACTCATTAAATCAGTCTGGCTCTGAAGTCCAGCACACCTGATGGCATTAATCTAATGTCTCATCCTGGCCCTGAGGTTATCAGTGGACAGCTGTAATTACAATTGATTGAAAAGACATTTTCACAGAGGAGTTTCAGTTTCCTGGAATTCAGTCATTTCTGAATATTTTTCCTGTGTTTCCCAGTCCAGTCATTCCAATTTAATTATCTCCTAGCAGGCATATGCAGCTTTTTAGTAACTTGAAATCAAGGTATGAAACTGGCAGTATTCTGATGACAGGCAAGCTCTAAAGTTAAGCTATAAAGACAAGCTCATATGGTCTTTTAATGGCATTGTATCTATCTTCTACAACCTTCTACATCCTCCCTGTATGTTGGGGAATGTGGTGAGAAGCTCCTGCTTGGTTGACTATCACTCCAGCTGTGACACTGGACTGGTCACTGTTTCTTGACATCTTCCCTTTTCTCTTCCCTGATGGACTCCTCAGAGTCAGAGGACAGCTCAACCACTTCTGGTGTCCTCTCAGCTAATGGCTTGACATACCCAACAATGACACAATTGTCGGGGGAAGAGCCACTGCTTTTTGAGTCAGCATTAGCCTGTAACTCAGTTTGCAGTTTGGTTCGTTGACTCCCTGTGGCAGAGTCCTCATCAGAACTTCCTGATGACTCCAGAGGAGAAGCAATAGTTGCACGAACCTCTTCTGAAATGGAATAGGAAGGCCCTGGAGTTTCATCATCCCAAGGGGCCTGACCAAGACCAGGTACCGACAAACTATTATCTGGCCCTTGTGAGTATGCCACATCTGGAGATATTGTAATAATTGATGACTCTGAGTGGCTTCCTTCCTCATATGATGGTGCAGGACAGTCATAATTGGCATGTTGATCGTACGCTTCTAAGTTAAAAGGACAACGAGCAAAACTGATGAACTCATGCAAGAAGTGTTCTGTCCGATTCAGCAAAAATGGCTTTAAATCATCAGCAAAGGCCTGACTTTCCAGATCGTATCTAGTTACATTACTCATGATAATGTGCTGTACAATATTGATCAAAGATCCGTGGGCACCGAACAGGACTGTAAGTTCTCGCTTCAGCCAAGGAACCAAGCGGTGAAGGCAAGCAGGGTTGCGGCAGAAGAACTCTGCCGAAATGTCTCGGTATCGGCCACCATCCTGAATGCTGCGGATGCGCACACCAGTGCGGTACAGAGCCCTGCGGAAATTGATCATGTCCTCCTCCTGAATCCGGCACAGAGATCTGCCCTCTTGTGGCATGATGTCCCCCCCGTCTACCACACATAGTTGGTGCATATGGAAGAGATAACCCAGGTCAGGTCAAATACCCAGCAGGGGGTCATCTCTGGCACCAAAAGGGCTGAGACCCTCAACTAAGAATCATCATCTTGGTCTGGAGAGCAGATGTGGGAAGAGATAAAAGAAAAATAAATACAATTGACCCAAAGACACTGCTTTTTACGACTATAAAAGCCACACAAATTATTACTGAGATAGAAGCCTCTTACACACTCCCTGGTAACCTGTAGGGCTTCTCCTACGAAGCTTGGCCATATATCTTTGTAGATACTTTTCTGGAAATTGAAAGGATTTGATGTATGCCCCATCAGCAATTGGATGGTAAGATACATTGAATCCTAATCTATACTATTTCTTCGCTAGCTGTAAAATTTGGTACCTTAATCATGCACTGTATGTTATCTACTAGTAGTATTTCTTTGTTTATCCTAGAAGTTTAGTTTATCTGTGTAGTAAGAAGTGTGGTTAAAGTCTTATGCCCGTTTTTTCTTTGGTCTAGTCAATAAATAAATCATGTTATAATAGGCCTGATAGGTCATTATTAAGAACTTGCAACGAGAGTGGACTTCGGGGTGCTGGCTGCCTCAGGAAAGTCACTGTCTACTGCTAGAGGCCTGGGCAGAAGCAGAAACTTGTTTAAAAACTCCCCTCTCCATTCGTAACACCTCTGTGCTAGCCTTTCTCCTTGAGGCCAGCCTCCTGATCATCTGCTGAATCTCTCTGTGTCTGTGCCATGTTGGTTCACTTGACAAGCCTTCAAACGACATCCCATTATCTGGAGGGGACAGCATCCTTCGGGAAGGGGAACTGCACATGCGGCGCTCCCTCTTTGAGGTAGTACAGTAACAAAAGAGCTGGTTTCTAAAGGGCTGAGTATGTACTCCTTAAAGTCATCTTCAGCACGAATTGTATGGAAAATGGAAAAAAAGGGTTGCTTGCAGAGGGGGCATTCTGCTTTGTTTTTTGACCATTCTTGGACGCAGTGGAAGCAGAACCTATGCAAGCAGTGATCTAGATATGCGACATTGTCAAATCTATCCAGGCAGATGGAGCATGTGGAATCGGGAGACGCATCTGTCGGCAGCTTAGTGGTGCTGGCTTTTGGCGAAAAATTGCTGTCTTCTGCAATCTCTCAGCTAACGGAAAGCACCAAATATCTCCCACATTTTAAGATTACCATTTGGCTAGTCAGGCCATCCCTGCTGCAAAGCACCTTGGAGCATGAGTCACATCCTGACCTGTGAAGGATGGGCTGAGTTTACTCACTGAGATAAGGAGTTTTTCCAAGCAGATGCTGTGTGTGCATCTCCCATCTCTGTTCTTGGCTCTTGGCCAAAGACTGCCCACAGAGTCTTTCAGTTTTTTTTTCCTTTAGTTCCCTGTCAGCCTCAAGGACTGGTCCTAAGCAACCATCTCGTCTTGATGTGAGCTGCAGGCAGGTGTTGGATGGCAGCATTGCTCACTAATATGTGAATGGGAATTGAGTCAGAAATTTGGAAAGCAAATGTTTAGCTTCCACAACTGCTCCTTTAAGCCACCCAGTTCTCACAATCTAGTGAGCTATTTTACTTTTTAAAATAATCATATTCTAAGGGGAAAAAAATAAAATAAAATTTGTTTCAAAAGAAAATAATTGTTATTGTCTAAGCAAAAACACAGACTCAGTCTCCTGGACATGAAAGGACATATACAGTCTAAACCAGCATCATAATCAAAATGACAAAGTATGTACACTATGCAGCCACTTACCAAAGGGACTTAATATTTGCAAAATTGCATGCTGCTCTTGAGGAGTTCTCTGAGCAACAATTGCAAGGGAAGATACAAAGAAATTCAGCATGATCTGCAGACTTTTATTTCTGGACATGGAAAAGTATTTAATATTCCCTGGCACAGGCTCTCCTATGCCTATGCAAAGCCTTCAAGCTCTGAAATGCACTGTCTTCTACCAGCAAGCTGTACATCCTCCCGTCATTCCTCACACTCCTGCAGGGATGCACATCCGCTGGCCAAACACTGCCCACATTAGCAACCTGACACCTTAAACATATTCAACGCCTGCCCTTTGATTGGCTGATGGCAAAGAAGCAAGTTAAACTGGAAAGGTCAAGTGGAAATCACTGAACAAAGTGAGCCATATTGGAGAACCAAGTAAAGCAGGCAATGGGTTCTCAAGCTATGTGAAAACTGGGTCAAAAGGGCCTGAAACAGAAGCTGTTAAGCAAAGTGAGAAACCAAGGTTGTTATTTCAAAGATAGTCCATGCAGCAATACTGCTCTGTGGCCAGGATGTGCTTTGCTTTTGGCTCTGCTTAAGACCAAAGACAGTTTTGAACTGTAAGACAGCAGAGATTGTACAAAGCAGATGCAAGCTGCATTAGGAGCAGCAGCCATGTACAACAGCAGGAAGGTGAGCAGGAAAAAGCAAAACCAGCAATCCTGATAAAGGAAAGAAATCATATCACACGCTTTCGCAGATAGGCAAGACAGCATTGAAAACCTTCCACACTCACTAATAGGTAAAACCAAACATACAGAACTTTTAACCTTCCAAGGATTTCATGCATATTGTCCTCTTAGGTCACAACATCTTAGCTTCCAGCCTGTCCACACAATGACTAAACCTAATGCCTCAAAAGAAGAGCAATAAAACCAGCAGTGACTCCATCCTCCTCTGAGAAGGATGCTAGCAGGGCAGTACTTACAAGATCCCTGTAATACCCTTTGGTAGGCATTTCAGAACTTACAAAGGTGTTGCTTTGTGATCCTGAGCAGCTTCTGGTCCTTCATTGCAATGTATTCAGAGCATACAGCACTGAGTGTAGAAACAGGGAACCTTGGAAAAAGAGATGCATGGCAGGTGTGAACACTACTAAGACAACCTATGCTTTTCCTGGTGGGATGAAGTCAGAAAAAGCATTCCAACCCAGGACTACAGGAACTGGAGTAAGACAATAGCAGAAGCCTGCACTAAAAAATTTACCTGGAAATTTGTACAGAAATACAAAGGGCACAGTGGTTTTATCCAGTTTCCCCAAAATTATCTGTCCTCACGTCTTGGAAAAAAAACCCCAACACTTGTGAACAGGGATTGAAGTGACATCCTACTGTAATAGCAGCTTCTTATACAGAGGATGAGCCAGGCTGAGCAGAGACCATAAGGGAGAGGTAATTCGCATCCTTCCTGACATGCTTCCATGACAGCTGAGCCCTGCGAAGAGAAAGGCTTCTGGGGCTTACTCCTCTGCTCCTTGTATGCAGTGGAAATGCTGCTTTTGTTGTATGCCACATCATTATGTTGCAGCTGGAGAAAGAAGAAAAAAAATAAGCCCTTTTTGTACTTGCCTATAAATGGTCAGGTCAAGAAAGAAATAAATTGCAATAAATTACGAGGTCCCACTCAAACTGCAGCTCTCTGTAAGCACAGAGTATTCCCAGGTAAGCAGCCACTTGCCCATTTAATTAATTTTGGGTTTTTTTAATTAAATATACTTTAGACATCTAAACAGCCAATATGGAACAGCCTTATTTTGGGAGTCAGCATATTCTGTAACCGTAGCAAGTTCTCAGAGTCAGGCTGATGCTGCAAGGCATGAAATGCACATTTAAGTTATATAAGCAACTTTCACTAGAGAATATATAAAATGTCCAAAGCCAGTACTATGCCTTATGTTCCTCTGCTTCAGTGTTTGAAAGTTAAAAACTGCTGCGAAACCCCCAAAGGTTTTCAGTCACAAAGGTACAATCTACATGCTTTGAGCTTTGGATATTTGAGAAGCCTTTTAAGATGAAACTTGGTGATTTGAGAAGGTTTAAAGATTTGATTTTTTATTTAATTGATTTGATTTTAGCATTCCTGGAGTTTGGAAAGTTAGGTGTCCATCTGGATTCCACAGTTTTAAGACGTTTTTTGTTAATTCTGAAGTAAAATAACTTATCTTGACATTCACAAAAAGGCAGTTTACAAATGTAATCACATGTGCTTTCCTTTACCATGGACATGTGATTAAACTGGCTGCCAGCAAAACGGCTGCTAAATGCTGAGAAGGTTTGCAATCCGCCTGCAACATAAAAATCTACACCCCCTCCATCCAAATTTACATGACATAGTACTACATAAAGAGATAACACAATCACTGAACAGAAAGCAACCACATGAAATAAACGCAGCAAGTATCTGTTTATCCAGCCACCAAATAAGGAAAATACAACCTCGATTGAGTGAGACAAAAATGGAGAATCCTTATTTTTCATATGATACAAACTATTATCATACTCTTGCTTAAAAAAGCCATGTGAACAAGTTGAAGTTACAGTGTGGTGGAAGGAGAGCACAAGAACACTTGTGCTGTGCCACATCATAGTCATTGCATCATAAAGGCAAGTTAGCTCGTTTCTTGCAGCACTTGTGAAAGCAGGAGAAAAAAATAGATGAGGGTGGGGCAAGAAGGGAATTTCAAATATAGAAACAGAGCAAAACCCCATTCTCTTCTTCAAGTTTCAAAGGCATCGTCATATGCATATGCATATCTGAAAACTGAAAATGCAAGTTTACTTCTACTCTTTTAGATGTGATATTGTACAAATTCGTAATGGGCCCACAATCTGAAGAGACACAGCATGGAGTCCAAGCCATCTCTGAAGCACCAGCAGAATAACACTTGTGCAAGGATACAGCAGCCAAGATCAGTACACAGCAGCAGGTCAGCCCCTCAGCTTGGTCTGAAGGGCCTGTACTTCAGAGACTGTAAGAACAGAAAGTGGCAAGTTTTTAAGAAAGCACCACTATTCTGTAGTGCTGCAGGTTAATGATACTCTGTTAAAGCCATATGGATCAGTGTCATGCAGACACTAAGGAGTAAGAAGGGGACAGGGTGACGAAGAAAACTGAGACAAGAGAGTGGGAAAGCTGAGGAAGAGGAGGGTACCTGCATCTCCACTGGTGTCTGTGACTATTGTACAAAGGCAGGAGGTCATCCTGAAAATGGCAATTTAATATGCCCACACCCTAGGCCCAGGTGGAAACACTGGTTCCAATGTCTGCTTCCCAAAGGAATTCCCTATCTGGCAAAAGGTAAAGAGCAAATTAAGCTCTGGCTGAGCAGCCCATAATCCAAAACTAATCCCTCAGATATTCCTCCAGGCACCAGCCACCTTTTGTGCCTGATGCCAGACCCTGGGTAATGCAGCATCAGCTCCTTACGGCCCTTCTCCTTGGCAGAGAAAGGCCCCGGCTGCTGCCTATGCTGGGGTGGATGCTGTGCGGGGAGGAGGCTGGCAGGCATGGCTTTGCAGCCTGCCTTGAACCAGAGGCATATTCATACAGAGGCACCAGAGTCGGACAGCACTTCAGATCAAGTGAGGCACTCCTCTAAAAAGGTTTCAGGTTATGTGCAAAACTTTGGCATCATTTATACAGGCATCTAAGAATGAGGAGAAGAAGATGGTCTGTGTGCTGGTTTTGGCTGGGGAGGAGTTCACTTTCTTCACAGTGCCATGGTTAGCATATAAATCTGGGGGAAGAAGAAGAAAGGGGAGGAAGTTCAAAGCCATGCCATTTGTCTTCCCAAGTCATTCTTACATGTGATGGGGCCCTGCTATCCTGGAGATTAGTGAACACCTGCCTGCCTATGGGAAGCAATGAATTAATTCCTTGTTTTGCTTCTCGGACAAAAATAAAAGTGCAAATGCAGCAATATTGTATCTGAGAACTGTTTATTGATAAAGAAGGGTAAGTGTTCCTACCGAAGGGGGATAGAAAAGAGAGCAGAGAGAGAAAAAGAGAGATGGAGAAAGAAACAGAAAGCAGGGACAGATCGTTACCACTGTGCCCCGCTGTGTCGCAGCTAACTGCTTCTCTGTGTTAAGGCTCCTCCCACAACCTGATTTCCCAGGCATTTTTCCTGGGCATCCGGGCATCTGCCCTACCAGCAAGTGGGCGGTCGCTCGCAGCCTGATTGTGGAAGCTTTCTCTGCCCTGATCGGCTGTCAGGCAAAGCCTCCCCGGGGATAGGGCTCCCCATTCATCACATGTAAAGCCCCTAGAGTAATTTTTCACCTCATGTATAACACATGATGAGGCATAAATAAAAATCAAATTGGTCCCTCTCACCATGGGTTTTTTCACTCTTACCCTTCCAATTCTCTTCCCCATCCCATTCTGGAGAATGTCAATTTGCCCAGTTACACATGTGAAATGAAACCTGTGTTCCTAATGCTTTTACTTGCTCTCTACACTCCATGCCAAGTGTTGAAAGCCAATGGGCTTGGAGGAAGAAATGTTTCAGGGATGATAGCCTTTCCCCAGGAAGGACGTGTACTGAATGTGTCCACCTCCAGACTGAGCTCACATGAAATGTGAGCTGGCTGACTCATGCAGGCACATGTAGAAAGGCAGGCACATGCCACGTCCCTGTTGCAGCCTTTACCCAGTGCTTCATGTCATGGTCAGAGGATGCCGATGTCACAACCGGAAGAGGGGTCTGGTATGATGACAGCTACCCCTGACAGCCATGCAGGAAGGAAGCTGTAAATTGGCACTGAGTGAAACCCTGGTGGACATCAGAGACAGACTGATGTAGGACACCCGTCACTGAACAACCTCCTTCCCAGAGCTGCTCCACCTGCCAACACCTGCTGGACCCAGAAGCTGCCAGCTGAAATGCTATCCCCCAAGCAGTGCAAGCTGAACTGAGCCCCTTGTGGGCTGAAAGGCAAATGCATCCACAGGTGCAGATAAGACAGAAGCGGGGATTATCCCGTCTCACAGCAGCTCCACAAAAAAATTTGTTCGCATTTTATCTTGCAGACCTGGATGCAGATGCTGGGAGTTGATACTGCATGTCCAAAAGGATCCCTGAAGGTCAAACAGCAAAGCACATGGTAGAGAAACTGCCCCCTTCTGATCCTTGTCATATTCAGCTTTCTTTTCGTGAGACCCTCTCTCATTGTAGCTCTGCTGCTGTTAGCTGCTGCTCCAGCAGTGCGGAGGTCCCTCCAAGAAGATGGTGTAGCCAGGGGTTACCTTTGGGGCCTGCACTGCTTTTGAGCTGAACTACAGAAGCAAGAGGCCATTGCTTTCAACCCTAGTGTTGAAACATCCTCACTACCACAGTGATTATGACAGGGGCAAAATTTCTGAAGCTGGACAAGGCCTGGAAAACCCTCTGTTCAGAAGCTCTGAGACTGATGTGACAGCAGGCTCCAGTCTGACAACAAAGGTCAGACATGAGCACTGCAGCTGATTTTACAAACCACAGGAGTCACACTAGCTCATTAGAGCTAGGAACTAGTGGGCATCAAAGCAACATGCTCTTGATGCAATGATTGGACTGAGACCTAGTCAAAAAAACAGATGTCAAAACACGTTCAAAAGAAAAAGCAGAACAGGCACCACTGCAGCTATGGGCTTTCAATCTTCACTCGCTCTCTGAGATTTTAAACTTTTCTTTCACTAGAGACAGACATCAGCCAGCATAGCTGTCACAGGCCTGTTAAGCAATCGGGAAGTAACTAATTACCTCAGTGGGGGTGCCCTCTCAGGTGTTCAAAACAACATGTGCCATGTGAGTACAGCCTGCCAGTGCCCCTGGCACATCCCCTGCTCTGAGACCCTGCCCACCTCTGGTAGTTCAAGATCCAGGAGTGAATTTAACCAGCAGGACAAAGAAGGATGGTCAAGATTAGCAGGTCTAGGAAGACCATGATAAAAGTATCTGTAACCAGTGTGTTTTTTCTTGGAGGACTGTGAGCATTGGAATCATTCAGGCACACCATATCGGAGTGGTGTGAGGGAATCAGCTCACGCACCACTGATATGTACTTGTCATTGGGGGGAAGTACAACAGCTGTTTAGCCATGTACAGTAGCAGTGTGTAACAGTTTTATGCTAAGAATGCCTGAATTAATTGGACCTTTGGGGGAATTGGGAAAGGCAAAGTGTAATTACTTGAGCTGGAATTTATCCAACCTGAAAAAACCCCAGTTTATTCCTCGAAAAAATTACTATGTGAACTTCCCTAGCAAAATCCATTGTTCCAAAGGACCCAGAATGCTGGGTTGATATGTCCTATTAAAAGCTATCCAGTGCTGTAAAGAAATTGGTCAAACACACCTTTCAAATATAAGATAATTGCAAGGGATTAATCTTATGCAGGCAGGTCTGATCAATGAAAAATGCAAATCAATGTATGCCAATTGACTTTATAGAGCAACAGAGCTCCTTACACTGATTTATAAATGCTGCATGTCTGGCTAAGGTGTGCTTATTAGTTTGTTTACAACATAAGAGTTATTTAAAATAAAATAAAATAAATAAGAATTAATTTTTTTCATTCCTCTGGCCACCCTGAAGGCAGCTGTCATGTTGTGGATGCTCAGAAGCCTATTGAGAGGTGACTTCGAGTTAATGTCAGACTGTGAGCTACTGAGCAGCAACAATTCTCTATCATTCAGCAAATTTTGCACCAGATGCAATTGGTTTCTTATTTAAATTGAGCTAGTTAAAGAAATATTAAGGTAATGGATGAAGTTAAGCTACTATTAGGCTAGTGAGTAATTTAATTAGTACAAACCAGGCAAGTGAAGCAAGCTGAACTGATCATGCTTTTGTGTTTAGACGAAGAGAAATATGTCCAAACTCAGTCCTGAGACTGACTTTTCAGTAGCAGTGTCTCTGCAGACAACCCACCTGGAGCACATGGTACTTCAGTTATGGAGCTGTCTGTGCAAACCTATGTAAACTATGAGCTGTCTGAGCTCCATGCATCGTTTCAGAGTCCATCAGCTGCCTGGAACGTGCCAACAGGACAGGCTGGTGCTGCACCTCCTGCCAGAAGCCACCTGGGATCTGATGCAGCTTGTGTGCTGCTGACCTACCAGCCCTGGGGTCTTGTCGTCTTGCTCAGAAACTAATGCAATGGCAGAGAGCAATTTAGGGCATGCCGTCACTGGAGGAGGCTCTGCTGTTCAGGTAGCAAGAGGACATCTTCCAGGACACAGTGTCCCACATCTAAGGCGAGTGGGACATTTTTATTATTAGAAAGCTATGATATATATTTGCAAGCTTCCACTGGATCTTTTTAAACTTGCTGTGTGGAACTAAAACTCTGATACTATTCATATTGGCTTTTTTGTCACGTGCTTTTGACAAACATAAACCTGACAATTAAAATCTTTATTTAACAACAAAAAATAAAAAGGCAAAATTTGCAAAAAGAATACTAAAATTTTTCTTGCTCATTCCCGTATATTCACATACAGACTCGGGTGAGCACAGGACAATCTTTTCAGTATCATGTGCCTATGGATAGCTGGAATTAATGGAATTCTGGTATCAATGATTTACAGTTTTGTTTGTTTAGTGAAAGTTGGGTGTGCCATTTGACACTTCATGTCTCGGACATACATTTAAGAATTTGATCCAGTTAATACACAATTAAGCTTTTATCCAGTAAAAATCTCCCTGGGACATATGGATTGACAAAGCTGATGACACTGTCCCAAAATTGGCTCTGAAGTGATGGTGGGCAGCTGTTACACAACTCAATGCTGAAAGCTGATCTGCTTTCATCTGCAGGCAGCCTGCCCTCCACACATTTCAGCAGAAAGAAAGAGGGATCCTAGCCAAAGGAAATGAGAAAGTGATAGGCATAAAAAGTGGAATCAACTCAAATGCTACAGAGGGTGATGGAATAAGTCTAAACACAGGCAAAACTTTGCTCGCATAAGAGGCTTAGCGCTGTCTTCCCAGGGCTAGCTTTCACACAAGGGACCATTTTGGCTCACTCTAAAGAAGAAATGAAGTGTTTAAAGGCATTTCAGGAATACCAGAACAAAGTCAGAGCTAACATGATGAGGGAAATAGCTACCACCAGCAAAACATTTGCTCTGCTAGCACAGTCATACTGTTGAATTTCATTCCTTTTCTCTAAGTACATTTGAGACACACTCCAGAAATAAAAACTCCAGGGAAAGACAGAGAAATTATCTCAACACCCCTCCACTAAAGTAGTGGAAGTTCAACACTGGGTTCTGCAGCACCAATGGTTACAGGGACTAGAAATGCACAGCTGCAACTATGGAGGTAAACTTAGCTCAGCTCCATCTACTAGGAGCCATTTTCCAAACTCAGGGCTAAATATACGATGAGAGAAATTGCTACAGCACACTCCTCTGACAGGACACCAGCTCCTGTCTCAGGTGACTACCAGTTGTGAGAACAGGCATCATCCAAAGAGGGAGCATAATACATGCCTTTTTCCCCCCACCCAAAGAACAGGGGAAGGGATTTAATTTCTCCTGAAGCGATAATGTTATAATGGTGTTGTCCACTAATCAGGGAAAGTAATATCCTGGTCTTCTGAGGTTAATAGTAAAATTTCCATTAAATTTAACAGGATAAGGACAGGGCCTTTGATCACAGGGGATGAATCTGTCGAATAAATGTTGCTAAGGAATTTTTTATCCAGTCTTTGTTCCTCTGACTGATTACATGTTTTGCAGGTAGCACCTGAATATGTAATGTGGAAAAGATCCTGACAGGGACGCAGAGTCTGAATGAATGCTAAAACACCACTAGAAGCTTTATTTGCTGAAAACAGCAACCCTGCAAAAAGCCATGGGATAACATGGCAGCTGGTGGCTCCCCTTGGCAGATTGGGGTGGGATTTAGGGCAGGAATTCACAACAGGAAAACCAATGCCCTTACTAGAGACATAGGATCATACTCTATAGTTTAAGCCCAAGGCCTCCACGCCTCGTGGGCTGTTCCCAGTGTGTTTAACAGAAGATCATGTTATCCTTGAGGACAGCCTTGTCCCTGAATGGAGCTAGGAGTATAGAAGAAACCGAGTGCAATGCCTGGGACCCAGGGCAAGAGCGTACCTAGGAATCAATGACACACATTGGGTGAGAGCCTGAAAATCGAAACTGCACAGTCAGGTACAACATGCTGACTGTCGTACCTGAGTTCAGTGTTACTGCTGGGGCTGAGCAAGCCTATGCAAGGAAATACAGAGCATGGTGGGTTGTGGTCACTTGGTGTTCAGATGTAGCTCATCCACAAGACCTTGCCTTAGTCTCATGGTCCCATAAAGAATTTCTGCTTTGGAAAATTATCAGCAGATATCAAGTCAGCTTCAGAAGCCAGACAGACTTTCAGGTACTGCAACATGCCCAAGTACCCCATCTCTTAATACACCAAAGCACAAAAGACAAGTGAGTTTACACCCTGGGAGCTCTTACACACAGAATCCTTAGAAACCACAAAATATTCTTGGAAACAGATATTTAATAGTAAATAAAAGAGCACCAAAAAAATTACCACCTGATAGTTTCAAAAGGAATGACAACTGCAGCTCATCCAGTTGCACCCAGCAGTTGACATGAGCACCCTGGTAGACAAAATTATTTTTCTGGAAGTGTTGGAGTGAGAACTCCTCTGGACCTAGGCCCAGAGAAAAACCAAAACACAGGGATTGAATTAAAACCTTTGGATAAGCTGAGATACATGAAGTCACACCAAAGTGAAACAGAAATATAGATTTTTAACTTTTAGTAGAAATATATGCTAAGTGCTTTAAACATTGAAAAGCTGCAGGAAAGAGACCTTAAGCACAGTTTGTACTTCAGCAGTGTTACCTTTTCACAGAGTTTCCTTACTTTAGACAAAACATAGATGGAACTGTACTGTTCATATTTTTTAGAGTGTTCACATAAACAATAAGAGCTAATAGAAATTATATACGCAAATCTGTGTAATACTTATGTAGCACTTGCGTAAGATTTATGACCATTAGAATTAGACCAGGATAGGTTAAGAAAAGAAAAATTAGAATTGTGTATTAATTTTATTGGTCAATTAACAAATATAATCCTCACCTCTGTAAGTTTAGAGAGAGAGGAAAAAAAAGAAGAAAAAAAGAGAGAAGAAGAAGAAGAAAAGAAGGAGAAGAAAAGAAGAAGAAGATATTTAGCCTGCTGTTTGCTGTTATCATTTTTCCCCTTTGAACTCTACCTTCAGAAAACTATGGAACTATGAAATAAAGGACTTTAGCAAGACAGCAGCCTCCTCTGCTCTTTCACCCTCGGTCGAAAAGGGAGGGTATCCCATCAAAAGCTCAACATGGAAGGCTGAGCTCTGCCAAGGGAGTAGCATGCCAGGTAGGAGTCAGCAAAGCAGTGCCAGTGACCTCAGGAAGCCACCACGAAATGCTCAGAGGACCAGCCAGAAAGGGACAGCAGTACAAATTTCATCAATGACACAGGCTACTCAGAAAAAAAAGCTCTAAAAGCCCCCTGCTTATTAGGGTCCTTGGAGGCTTTTGGCAGGAAGAAATACAAGCTGATAGCACTGAGCCAGTATTCACCCGTGAGGAGTCTGGTCCTGTGAGTCAAGAGTACATTCTGTCACACAGCTATGGCAGAAGCATCTGCTGGGGGAACAGCACAGTGTGCATTCCAGAGGCAATTGCATTCAGTCCTTGCTGCCTTCTGGCTGCCAGCACTCAGCTTCAACAGAGCTGCTGGGCACTGCAGCTAGCCTATGTTCCATGGTGCCTTCACTCTCGGGAAGCGGGTCACCAGCATCCCAGCATTCAGCCATGGGGGAAATGATCAACAGCCTGAAGGATTAGGAGACAGAGGGCAGATAGCTACAGCAAATGAAGTCACACTTGATACTCACTGCAGCTGCTTGCATGTAAAAAGGGTCAGACAGGACTGGGAAAGAAGTGTTTACACACCGCCAGCCTGCAACAAGGGATACAAATCATAATGTGTGTGGCTTTGTGGAGCCTCTGCAGCATAGCTGTGTTGCCATGAAACAGGGAAAATGTTCCAAATTCTGGTCACATAGAATTTCTGGGAGAGGGGGGCAGTGAAGCAAGCATTACAAACAATTAGGTGCTGAGAAATGCAAACTGATAATCCCACTAATGTTTTTAGTTTTCACTTCCTATATGTTAGCCTAGACAAGAAGCCGGGGATTTTAGTTTGGGACAGCATTTTAGAAAGAAGAGCATGGAAACACTTCTCTTCATCAACAAACAGTATCTGTGTGCCTCTGAGCAGGTGGCTCTGAGCAGATGACTTGTAGGGAGGCATTCCCAGTTTAAGCAATTTCTCCAATGAAATTATGTATTCAAATCCAAAAGCCAATTTTAACCAAACTCAGAAGCAAAATTAATCCCTGAGGCTTAAACCTAAGTTTCTGATGGTGTTTGAAAACCGGGAACCGGTTAGTATCCCCCTAGGGAAAAAGAAAATATATTAGATTTCAAATATTCATTTCAAAGAGACCTTCCCAATTAATTCTAGTGATACCAAAAAACTTCATCTCAGTCATGTGGAGAACTGTACCCTGCTGAAAATTACACAGAGTATTTAGTTGCTGCTGTGGTACCACTCTATTCCCCTGGCAAGGCCTTTCAGCTCATGTTCTTTGCTCTCCTTCCCTGTCCAGAGCCCCAGTCTTCTTTCCAAGCTGTACAATCACATGCTGTGTAAGGTCCAACCTGCCATCTTTGCTGTCATCCAGTCACTCTTAATTTGGAGTCAAATATTTCACCCTCATAACAGTAATTTGTAAACATCAGACAGTGCAGAGACAGTAAGGGAAGGTAAAATCCTCCTGCACGTTTTCCCATTAGGACAGATTGTGTGGAGAACACCAAGTTGCTTCTGGGTTCATTTTCAGCCCATGTCCCTGCTTTGGTCCAGACTACATCTGGCACTCCTGCAGGTTCCTAAAGACAAACCGTGTTTGTGCAGTTGTTAGGTAGGGTCAAGCTTAACATTTGAAAGTTAAGGTAGAAGGACACTCCTTCCTGCCCTTTGAGTGATGTAGAGCCCTTTTCTCATTCTCTTGGGCTTTGTGGGAGATCCTGTGAAGGCCTTGGAGTTGCACATGTATCAGTGTTTTCCACAGTCATAGATGCAGGGATCCTTGGACTAGCAGGAAGTTTGGTTCCTCAGTCTTCAGTGAGATGCTGAAACAGACAACACTGATAACGGGGTGCACTGAGCACTCTTGGTGCTTGGTCTGCAAGCACCTCAAATGACTCTGATGGGCAAATCACATACAGGGGCATTAATCAGCTCCTAAGAACTAGCACTTACAAGGTCACCTTCAGTTTTCAAAACTTCTGGACTTAGGTTAAGGTAACATCTGAGAACAAATGACAGACACAAAATACCAGAAGGAAGCATATGTTTTGCCTTGATAAAATTAGTGCACTCTTTGGCAAAATTGTCTTGACTTGGTGGCTGGGAACTCAAAATGTCTATTCAAGTTTCTGCTGTTTGCCACACAAATTAATCTAATGAGTTGCCTGTGAAACAAACCATTAGAAAAGCCCTTGTTAAATTGTATCAAAGTAAATGGTTATCTAAAATAGCTGCCACAGGGAGGTTCTTAATTAGTCTGTTGTCAGCTGGGACTGGAAATGCTTGTGGCAGCATGAGGCTAATTAATTACTCATCCTGCCACATTGCAGCTTCCTGTCAAAGCACAAGGTACAATTCAAAACACACCAGTGGCTGGTTGTTCCTTTTCAGAGATCATGACAGCAGCAGAGGAGGGCTCTGGATTGGCCTGTGCTCACTTTCCATAGGGAGGTGAGGGGGTGTCCAGGCCAGGTGACTGTGCCTGAGATAAGCTGTCTGTCTAGATGAGCAGTCTCTGATGCCCAAAAATCTATTGCTTCAGCTGAACATTCTTTCCTGGATGGAAAATGAAAATGAGTCTTGGTAAGAGGGCATTTGGAATCAACTGTAAGCCCCAAGGATGTGCTTACCCAAGGGTCTTTATCCTGTGTCAGGGTGACACTGAACAGGTTGTGCCCATCTGCTTGTGGTGCAGCAGTGTAGCGGGTTTGCTTTGCCAAACCGGGCAGAAACACCAATTTAGTGTAGTGGTTTGATCACATCTATTTCACTCTGTGAGATAAGAATTAGAAGAAATGCAAAGCAGGCCTAAAACTTTAAAGAATATAAAGAAGTTTATTACTAACAGAGTTAAAAGTAACAAGAAATAATAAGAAGTTAAAGCAATACCCTCTTCCCTCCAGCACTCCCCAAGCAAAAACCTCTTCCCCTCTTCCTTTTTCTCCCTCCAGCACTTCCCCCTCCTTTACCACCTGGCACAAAAGGTAACAATTTTGGTCAGTGTTGCAGTCCTTAAAAGTCTCTTTCTTATGCTTAGGGAAAAAGGTTCCCTTCTGCCATGCCGTTGAAATCCTTCACAACTCAGTAGTCCGCCCAGAAACCATCTACTGATGTGAAATCTCTCTCCCATGAAAATTCCACAGTATATTCATACTGCAATCATGGGCCATCACATGGGGTTACAAGTCCTTTTAAAGATGAATTCTTCCAGCC